>OMNN01024421.1:14176-27486 GCA_900302755.1 Chromis chromis
ATAAACAGATAATCATTAAAAGCAGAGTAGTCTCCTGCTCATAAATCAGTGGTGGGTGTTCCAGCTGAGGTAGCTCAATAAGCTTTCCCTTAAACATTGGCCCATGGTAATGGGAATATCTGAGGGTCAATCGGGGTTAGACAGTCTTCCTCAACAGGAAATGAGCTTTTGGTGGGCTGTGTTCCCAAGGTAATGAGCAATGTGTGTGTGTTTAATCTTAGCTAATATTGTTATAATAACTGGATAAATTATTAAAAACAAGCAAATGGTAACATTCTAAAGACCACCAATACGACCTCACTTTGTTGTGTTATTTTACAACTTTTTAACAGTACAGTGGAGATTCATTGTAAAGCATTGTTATGTTTCTTCACTGCACAAACGTGGAGGCGTCGGGATGGATGATGACACCCTTGATACAACCCCATATTTCTTGGGTTAAAGGTCATTGCAACATTGCTTTTGCTCCTCTAGTAAACTTCCTCATCACCTTCCTGTGTGCATGCCCCCAAACCCCCCCTAATTCTACTGCATTCATTTTACCCCAACAAGTGAGCCATCAAATCTTAGATCTTTCATCTGCTGTAAGGTCATTATTTCCTCGAATCTGCCGTAAAGCAGCCGCAGCAGTGAGGGGGTACGAAATTCATGTCCTAATATGCAAATTAATTCATGAACGCTCCATATTGTATAACCACATGCATCTGGCATGATTGGGCAGTGTGGGGCAAATAGTCCTCAGCCAAGGCATTTTGCTACTCAGCAAAAGCTAATGTTGAGGAGTGGAGTCGCGTTCACAATTACCATAATAAAGGTGAGCAGGGGGGAGAATAAAAATTGCGGAAAGAGAAACTTCTGTGTGCACGACGGGGAAAAAAGTCCCCTATATGAATACAATACGTACTTAGTCCTGAAATCACAGAACAAATGCATCAAATAAATACTTTATTCACGTGGAGCTAATTTCACCCCTCCATTTTGATCACGTCATTCCCTCTGGAAAATTGCAATTAAGTTTGGAGAGATAAAACATGCCAACTACTCTGCATTTCAAGGCTTGATTGGCCTATCAGCTAGTCAGTATGCTGCCATGGTTTTCATCACTGTTAATTGATCCTTTCTTTAATTAATCTGGAAAGGAAAGCCCATATCTCTATCCTGTCTGATCGTCCCCTCTGTCTGTCATAACACAATAAAGGCCCTATCCTACTGCTAGTAACTCTGCCTTAGCTTCTCCCTCTGGCTCTCGGCCAAATGGACTATTTATGGTGCACCTATCTAACGACAAGCCTGCTGTATGGAGTTCAATGGCTGGGTTCATTAACAGTGCTTTACCCGGCTACTTCTAATTTGCATGCAGTGACACCTTGCTTTTAATATGGATGTGAAGGTTAGTGGTAGGCCACGCCACATTCTCAACTACCAATAGTCTAAATGTTGTTCTCGTGGCTCCTTGTACCCCCACTGTCACGAACACCAGCACATTTTCCTTCTGATTCAATTATATCCCATCTTCTTTGTCATGCTTTGTTCCTCCGCTGGCATTTGTCATGTATGTTAGCACACACGATGTTAACATACCCTGCTGCCATATGAAATAAAATTGAAGACGTTATGGATTTTTTAGATTAAAGTAAAGTGAACATTATACAGCAGAGGGCAGTTTTAGGGTGACAATGTTACAAAAGTAAAATAAAAATGTAATAATTACATGTTTAATACTATAAAAATGGCAAAGAGTTGATGTCTTGAAATCATTATAACTTTACAAACTGTGTGTATTTCTGTCTGTGCAAATACAAAGGTTTCCTATATGTCTTTGTTTGAGGAGCATGGGTGTGGTCTCCAGCCAGGAGGATACCTCGAGACTTTTTGAAAAATACTTTCTTTGTCCACGGAAAAAGTCTTTGCCCTCTCTTTTGTGTATTTTAACAGTTGGCCTGTGATTCTGACAGCTCTACCTGCTGTAATGGTTGCCTCTAGGAAGTGTGAAACAAGGTCTTAACACTTGGCTTTTCACTATGAATGTGTGGTTCTTTCTGTGCTCACAGTTAAAGTTACAATTGGACCATAAAGCGTTTTTCCCCAACAGACTGTAAAGAAATGGATGGGAGGCAGCTGAGAAATGAACATGTGAGTATCTGTTTCTGTCTAATTAAATCCACAGAACAGCCTCAAGCCTTCCTCTGCCAAGACTGGATTCAGACAACTTGAGGATACTGTAGCTGCCTTCTGTGGTAGCACACTGCCACCTATTGTTCAAAGTACTCATCTCTGGCCCTGAAACCTTTGTCTGCCTCCTCTCTTGATTGCTGAGAAGACAAGTTAGCTGGTAACAGATAACTGATGATAGTGACATCAGTCATCTGTCGGCATAAAACACTCTTTTAAGATCACATATCTCTTTTGAAGGCTTCTTTATTACTATTTGTACAACACATAGGCTACCTCTAATGGCACAAATCATCTGAGCAGGAGAGTAATGCAACCCCAGCTCTTATGTGTTATCATTGTGAAATGTGTTTTCTTAGTGTGGGATTCTGCAAAAACCCATTTGTTGTTGTTGCTCTTGAGAACAAAGCAAAAGAAGAAGTGGCAGCTGGAGGAGCAATTTTTGTCCATCAAGGGCTATTGAGAGTTCAATTATTTATCTTGTGAAGTGTTCCAAGGATGTGGTCAGCTCATCAGGGTTATAATGCATGGAGTGAGAGGACATGTGCATGGAGCATAGGGAGGAGGATGTTGTTGTAGTCTGAAAAAAGTCAGCTAAAGCTTGTTTCCAGATACCAGCACTCCCACGCTCTCTGCAGCTAATGAGGAAGTCTTTAGAAATGGACATTGTTCATATCTCTGCTGGTGAGGAGGACAAGAATGTTAAACACTTGACAAACTTAAACTGACAATAACAAGCAGAGACAGGAGAAGAAAAAAAAGAAATAATTCATTTCTCTTTTAATAATTTTTCTTTGTTGCAAGTGGACAAAGTGAAACTCAAGGTCAAGGCAGATAGTCTCCAGAGAAACTCCGGGAGTCTTAATGAAATTATAAGAGCATGAGTGTAAGAAAGTTATAGTGTTCACTCTGTTATATAGATAGATAGATAGATAGATAGATAGATAGATAGATAGATAGATAGATAGATAGATAGATAGATAGATAGATAGATAGATAGATAGATAGATAGATAGATAGATAGATAGATAGATAGATAGATAGACAGACAGACAGACAGACAGACAGACAGACAGACAGACAGACAGACAGACAGACAGACAGACAGACAGACAGACAGACAGACAGACAGACAGACAGACAGACAGACAGACAGACAGACAGACAGACAGACAGACAGACAGACAGTGTAAATGGACAACAATGCATTGCATATACTATATCACACTTTGGTCAATAGTGAATGAATGCATGATTTCAACACAGGCCAATTTTTTCTCCTAGCAGCTTCTCAAGGCTATCGTACGAGACCAAAATGTTTTAAACCGACCGACAAACATTTCCATTCATTGGTAAGCAGAGTGGCAGAGGAAGTGCTGGACTGATCAAAGGAAAATTTATCATCTGCATTTTAAGCCAAGAAACCTTGGGCCATAATTTTTCCAGCAAAGATACATAACAACTGTTAATGCAGAGGGATGGCAGCGGAAAATGCATTAGATCCATAAACAACGTCAAAGTCCTGGATGACATCATTAACTGTTTTTGGACCATATCGCTGCATAGCAAGGTGCCATAGCACTAAAAATGTAGAATATATATAGAAGACACTCCGGACCTTCCTTCTATTCACATCAAGGAAAGACAAAAGCAGCCCAACCCCCCATGTGTCCATCAGACTCTTGGTTTTTTACACTTTTAGTCAAATATCAGATCTTGCATGGTGACTCAAAAAAGGTCCAAATCTGATGTTACTCACATGCATGTGAAGAAAGACAAAGTAGGAGTGAGATCCAGTGAATTTCAAGCAAGTGTTAAACCTCAGCCTAAGGAGAAATCCATCACTAGTTTATTTTAAAAAATGGACCACTTTCACAATTCCTCCTAATGTTCATCCATTTCTCCTAGTCAAATGGACTCTGGAGAAGAGACTGATTTTACACTGAACTCAATAATCCACAGCCTGTGCAGTGTAAGTCGTGGAGTTCTAGTGTGCGTATGTTAACACCATTAAATCACCTCAAATGTCTACATGATTCAATTTTTTTCACAGTGGACGACAACTGAATTGAATTTCCCCAAAGTGGCTGTCCATTTCCTGTCTGTGTGTGACGAGTGGCTATGGCTGGTGGGGAATTCAGACCCACTCTCCCATTTACTTAGCTCCCATATCACATTTAGCACAAAGTGTGTGGCTACCCATTTTTCAAAAATATAAATCAAAAAAAAATCTTATAGGGGAACGAGTCAAACGTATCATTTAAACATACTGATTTTAAACTTTAATTCGCCAGTATGTTTGCTTTCTTTTACCAAGCATTTATTTATTTATTTTTGACTGTGTGTGGCCATGCTGCATAGATACTCTCTCTTTTTTGTATTTGTGCAAGGTTATTTTTTTCTGTGTCCCAATAGTGAACCATATTCAGTGCCTAAATTTTGGCATTGCAGCCAGATGAGGCCCTGGCCTTGTACAAGCCTGTCAGTGGCACTCTATAGCACAGCAGCTCTTAGTGGCCGTGACTCCATGACCTGCTTTCCCGCTCCATCATGAATAGCTGCTGGCACCTCTCTCCAGCCTGTCGACTAGATGAGGCGCAAGTTTAAAGCGATACACCATTTTTTTTCAGTGCCATTACATTTTCGCCTTGATTATGTTATTATACTATACGCTGTGTACGCGCGGTTCTGCACAGTTTGACAATACCCTCCGGGTCAGGTATAAGAATAACAAAAAGTCGTCTCCTTCTGTGTTCCTCAAAGGCTCTTTGTATAGTTGCACTGCTATCCATGCAAATGCTCAGCAGGAATTAAGAAATACAGACAAAATATAGGAACAGTGTTGGCCATTAAACAGGGAGTGAGTTTATTTGCCACTCTTTCTTTAATGGGCAAAGGCAGCGTAAATAAAGGAAATAAAAACCCACTGTGCTCTTATGACATCAATGTTTTTATTAAAGATTTCACTGCACTGTTTTTAATTCTGCTGTAACCGTCCCACTCAAAAATATGAGATGCCTAATCAATTCCAAGATAAAACCTTTCACCAGGAGTGCAGCTGTAGACGGGCACAGGCAGACACGTACACGTAAGCTGGGGAGCACTGATTCCCTCCGACAGACCAGGCCTTGTTTGCTACCTGCCTAATCCCCAGCATTTTAAAACTGTGTTTGGAATAAACGGACTAAAGGGAATAGAGCACCTAAGAGCTCAAGAAATTGAGAGCTCGGCGCGCCTTGATTGGCAGGCCCTGTCAGCGAGTCTCTTCCAGTAAGAGGCACCTGCCTCAGCCCTGGTGGGATCCCTGCTCCAAAGTGAAGCGCAAAGGCATTGTCTTAATTATCCCCACCCCTATCCCCCACACCACCACCACATCTCAACAAGAAGAGGAGAGAAGAAAAAAAAACACAATTAACGGTAAGCGTTTAGGAGAGAGAGATTATTTACTGGGGCCCATCCAGTGGAGACAGACGCTCAGTGGTCCTGAGAGACAAGCATGTCCATCAGCTTGGGGAAGCCTAGCAATCCAATTAAAGTAGAAGTCTTTCAGGCGGTCAGTGCTAACCGATGGTGTTCATAATCCACCAATGACATTGCTTTAATAGTTTTTCATTAAATCCAGACTCCTTTAAGGGTAAAATGTTTATTTTTTATAGGGAAAATGTGCAAAATATACAAGTTTGTATCATGAACTGAGGAGAAACTCCCCAAATGGACCACAGCACATGAATTACACTTGCTTATTAATGAAATGAGGTGGCACAGAAGAAGAGATGTTTGCTACAGTAGCTATACATGAAGCCTAATAGCATGGAGTCTGTAGGAAGGTATCACCAGTCTTTGCCATCTACATGGAGGACTGACCACTCTGCAGTGAACAAGAGGATTTCTTTTTCACAAAGACAACAAAGTGAATGTGAGGATGTGACAGCAGGAAGATTCCTGTGCTCACTATAGTACGCAGACTTCACTACAGACCCTCCAGGCTGAGGCAAAAAAAAAAAAAAGATTGCTGCAATTCAAAGAACAGGACTTTACTTGGAGAGGCAAACCAAATGAGAGTCTGGGCCTTGGGTCCCCGGGTCAGCTAGCAGGTGGGAATGAGATGAAGCAGAGCAGGAAAAAAAAAACAGGATGGCAGAGTGGGGACGTCACATCTGGGCTGAATTAGGAAAGTAATACAGCGGGCCCAGAAAAGTGTTTGAGGATCTGGGAGGCAGATCTCCTTTCCTTAGGAACAGCAGGTTAGTATGTCAGCAGGGAGTCCAGATGAGAACGATTAGTGGTGGCCTTTGAGGAGCAGGTGCCTCCTCTACCTCTGCTGCTTAGCACTGAATGGACGGTCATTAATCTTACATTGTCATAAGACATTTAAGCAGATGATACTTTATGAGCTTGTCAAATTCCGCCTTGTATGTGGTTTGTTTCAAATGCAGAATTTTTTATTTTTTTTTCTATGCATGCGCCATTATGGAGCAGTGCTTCATGACATTCAACAAGCCTTGAAGTTGAAACCGGTGCGCCAATGTAGGAAGAAAGAAGAAAACAGGGCCTCTTAATCACTGTAAGTGGATTACCTCACCTAACATTACATCATGGTCGATTTTGCGAAACACGTTATTTGAAATATCACAATTTCAAATCATGCGGCCTCAACTCTGCATGACCAGTTGCTGCCAACTATTAAAATGGAGCTACATCCACTGGCAAAGTCCTGTAAGAAGCCAAGAGTAACAACAGTGTCTCCTTAATAGTCTCATAATTTCCCCCATGGCTCTATCATACTCAGTGTCTCCACTCTGCTCCCTCACCCTGCCTGCTCTCTATAGCCGAGACAGACACGTTTGAGAATTGATTCAGCGCTACATTAAGTAATCTAGTAATCATTTACACCAACTGTTTTTGGAGAAACAGAGGCATATTAAAGAGGCATTGATGTCACTACGAGGAGAGCAGAGTGGTTTGGGTGCAATGTGAGCGCCTGTCTTACTCGGACGGCCCACGTTGGGCTTTTTGCTGTTGGTTACCTCCTCAAGCGATACAGTCAAGTGGAAGATCTCCTTTTTTCACAGCACCATTTCCACCCCATTTCTTTGCATTTCTTTGTTATCCCCATCTCTGAAACAATTCAGTCAGTCATGAGGCTCTACCCAAAAAAAAAACACACGCATCTGCTCGCAGGCAAGAGGAAAGAGCAGCTGTGGACACAGACCACTGCATGAGAACTACAATGTAGGTGTTTGTCAACATAAAAGCAAAAGCCTCTAAACAGACAGTGATACTATTTTACAATTTTTGAATCTGCAGTGGGGCATTAAGTTGTTATTCATTCCACTTCATGATTGCATGCATTTTCAGTACCTTCAGGTCCACTTATGCATTGTGATAGGGATGCAAGTAGTGGTGTAGGGGGCTGGATTATGGGGGCTTTCATAGTTTGACAAGTTGGCAATAAAACATTTTTGTTTGTTTTCGTTCAAAAAGGATTTTAAAAGACATCTTTCTGCGGTGCGTGTAAAAACCTGAAGTGCTTTAGCTGTGAGCTATCTTACACCTTAAACTCTGGACAAAGACAGGGAGATGGAAAAGAAATCTAAGCCAAAGGCAGTCTAGTTTGAACAGCTTTACAGACTTGCCTCAAGTGTATTGTGCAGATTTTGGGGTGTAAAGGAATGAAAATGGTTATTCTCACCTGGCAATGGTCTTTGTCTTAAAACAAAAGCGTTGTGTTCTTGTAGAAAATTTCAAAACCTAAGAGGTCTCAGACAGTTGTTGTTTTGCTGGAAACAAACTGACGTCTAAAGAGACATTTTAAATGTTTTTGATATTTGCAAAATCTTTTGTTATAATTTGCAAACGCAAAAAAGAGAATCTAAAAAGCAAAATATGTATACACAACTAACTATTACTGAAATAATATACTTCAGAGTTGGATAGTTGGAAAATTTGCAAAACAACAGGAACAACTGTATATATTATAACTGTATGGAATAGTCTAGAAGTATTTTCTTCTTTTTGTTTAAGTAAAAAAAAAAAACTTTTAAAGACTATTTTTCTTCAGTCTTAGCTGCACAAAACTTTCGCCTTGCTGAAGTGCATTCTTATCCTCTCGCGTAGGTTTATTTAGGATGGAGGTGTGGGTGGCTGCGGATAAGTAATGATTTACAAATAATAAGTGGAGGAATGAACAAATCAATAAATCAGTAGATCTCTGGATATTTGTGAGGCAACCTTATTTTTTTTATTTATCTGGGTGTTTTATTTGTTTTCAGCTCTCCAAGGCAGGAGCAGGAATCCCAAATTATCCAGGGGGTTAGGGGGCGCAGTGCCCCTGAGCCCCGAGCCCCATAGCGGAGGTAACGTATTCAATGGCCTGGGGCGAGTGGAGGAGAGGAGCGGCCCTGCTGCATACTGATGGCAGGGAGAGAAGCCAGTAATTGGAGCTGCAGAGTAGAGGGGAGAGGGGGGCAAGCACTGGGAGATGATGGCTTTGTTTTCTCTCTTCCTGTCTGCGCTGCTCAAACTCCTCCTCCCAGACCTCGCTCTCCCTCACACTCACTAAGTTGAGATATGGAGAAATTGAATAGAGATACTTGCTAATTGGTCTCTTGCTGCTTGCTTAAAGGACCATAGACATTCTTTTCATTTGCCTATTGAAACTAATAAACTATGTCTGTCTGTGTGTGCCAGTGAGAGAGAGAGAGAGTGTGTGTGTAGTAATTCAAGGATTACATGAAGCACTGTGTTGTTCTAATGGAGAAAAGAGGAAGGTGTGAAGGACTGCTATTACAGTAGTTTTAAGAATGGTTGTTATTGTTATTAAGACTGAAAGGAGAAGCTGAGCTCGCTAAAATGAGCATGTCCTTTAAAAAAATCCAAGACTGGCCTATTTATAATACCATATCAAAGCTCGACTAGATCGTTTACTGCTTTATTTCTCTCTCTTGTAGTAAAACATATGCATTGCGTCCATGAAAGCCAATTTAAACCCTGTGCTGCCTGATATGATGTAAATTGGTAAATACTATCTTAATCAGAGCGCATCACAGTTAATTAAGAAAATTACTTTGACAAACGGTTTGAAGCTGGTGTAAGAGCTCAAGCCAACATTGCAATCAGGCTCATTCCTTATGGTGGTGCTCCCTCATGTGGGTAGGCAACACCGAGAATATATACATTGCCGAACATCACTATCAAACCGGCCTAGAGAGAATGGCGTGGAAGTGAATCTTTAGACTAAATACTTCTGGCACAGTATCCTCGAGGCGTTCTCTGTTGACACAATTAAAAGATATAATACATACAGGCAAATGGCCTACAAGAACTGGAGGAAGGAAGGTTGTGGCGGCATGTTGGAGTCATTGCTACTGGCTGGTCCAGCTTTAACAGGTTGAAGCCCCACAGGTCACTAGAAGGACACACGCAAGTGGAGCTTTCATTTCCTGTCAAAGAGGAGCAAGAGAGATGCTTTCCAAGGCATCAGTCGCCGGCTAATTGGGCCCCGGTGGGTGACACTGCAGCATCATAAATAAAACAAACATAGTTGTGGTGTTTCTGCCACTGGACTCTTTAAACCTTCATCACAGAATAAGCGGTTCCGATGAAACACCCAGCCTAATTACTCTGGTACGGGGCTGTTATCTTTTCTGCCTCGCTGTAATTGATCCTCTTTTTTTTCCGAGCGCATTTATGTTTTTAATCAGAAATGAGAGCATGCATTGCCTGAGAGCTTGAAGACCTTGTAGGAGCCGATAATTAGCCACTGTGGTTAATGGGCCTAACTGTGCTTGTGTGCTACATGACTCTATGGTGTCATAATGTGGTGGAGCTTGGAGGAGACAGTGCTCAGGGGTGATACACATGTGATTAGTCTCCTCACTTCACCACAGCCCTCTTCACACCTTAGCTTTAGCAGTCAGCGCCACAAACCTCTGGTGTAGAAAATTACATATCTTTAACAGCACTCACTAATCAAATCTGCTCCATGCGAACCTCTGACTGATCCATGACCAGTGTTGGGGTTTAATCGTTTTTCTAATTCTCCGGAAAAGAACTGAAATACCGACACACGCAAGTGCTACCTATGCATTCTCAAAGAGTTAGCAGCATAACTAACACAAGTGTACCATATTATTATAATGTGCTCCCTTTTACATGTGTGCTGCATTTATGTGTTTGCATAGCAGCATATATGCTAATTTAGATAAATATACAGCTTGCCCTGGGCCGTGAATTATAAATCAGGCTAATAGTGATACACTCGCAGTCTCTTGCTTCCTTTAAATTTACATTGAATCAAAATACATCTGCCGCCCGATTGTCGTGTTGTGCTTTCCCCATTCTGCTGGGTTTGATGATGATTTCACTTTGTTATTCCGCCAGTGACTCCTTCCTTGGGACCATATATCCATATTCATTCTGAACCTATAGGATGTGTCAAATAGAGGTGTCCTAATTGTGTCCTTGATGAAAGGCTATTAATATTGAACACTTTCACATTCGCCCATGTGCCAGCACTGAGAAAATGTGTTTTTCCCCTTCTTTCACCGAGACAAAAAGCAGATCCGTTCATATCTCTAATGATACCTGATTCCCCAGGGGTTAGTGGCGAGACTAGCTGTGGCTTTAGCAGATTCATCAAACAAAATATGGTGCTCTTTCCTCAGGAGGCTGAGAGTCACATTGCGTTATATCACTGTTAATTAGAATGAAATATGCAGTTCAATTATTCTTTGTATTGTTTCCTGACGCATGTGCTGGCGCTAACTATAGAGCACTGATGTAACGCCAAATGTTAGAAAGCCTAACACTTTATTTCCTCTCGTTTTTTCAAAGCAGCAGTGTTTTTTGGGGGGTTTTTTTCCGCCTACGGTCCCATTCCATTTTTCACCCTAAACAAGTAAGCCCATAACTTTTCCATACAGTGACAATAAAAACAAAGCATTTAACAGCATGAAGGTTCTCATGAGCAGTGCTGTCATGATTCTGGCACTAAGTGGCCGGATTGGCTGGGTGGTGGGGTGTCCCATGTGACATTGTTTTTGAGGCAGGCAGTCGCTGTCCTGTGACCGGTGTCAGCACCAAGCAACCTCTGATCCGGGAACAGCAACTGTCAGGCCTGCACCTGTAACACTGAGACCTCGTGTCTCCCCCCCGTCCACGACGCAAGGTTGTGCTTAGACATGCTTTGCATCTAGTCGGCACTCATTGGCCCAAGCAATACTCTCGAGACTGGGCATGATCCCAGCTGTTGTCTTCATTTTAATGCACTCTGAATAATATTAAAGCAGAATCAGTTGAATTTATTAATGCAGCTCGCCCCTTAGAGAGATGCTTTTAAAGGCCAATGATTTAATTTCAGCTCTTAAAGGCCATCTTCTGTTCTTGATGCTATAAAGAATTATGGCTTTTGCCATCTCTTAACACCAGTGTGTTCTGTGGGCCACAAAATGAATTATTAGTAAACTGGAGCCTCTGAAAACAGCAGCTATTAGTGACTATTTTTCTCTCTGTTGTTATCTCAGTCATATCCCCACCCCTATTCCCAGAGACAACATCAGTCCCGTTACCATGATTTATATTGTCTATCATCGGCAGAGACTAAAGAAATGTGCCGCATGGCTAAGTTACATTCCAGAACAAACAGCAAAAGCAGGATCATTTTAAAAACTCCCAATGCAGCCGGCTCATGTAAATGTGTTTATATACAGTAGGCAAAACAGTCAGTAACTGTAGCAACCGCAGCACGTTCTGTCATTCGTATTGTGTTTCCACTGAGCTGATGCCAAGCAAATTCTGCTCTTTATTGGTGTCAGGGTTCTGTCTGGAGGCAGACCATAACCTCTGCACCATTAATTTGGGCCAGTTGGGACTTGCAGCGCAGCCACTGATCTCCATGACCTGCTTCTCAGGTGGTACAAGGAGACCAAATAACACATGCATAAGAGCTTTAACACATGTAAGTCAACTATGAGTGGTGCTTTTGTTACTTTGTCCTACTGTGTGCATTATGTCTCTCGGAGAGGAGGTCAGAGAACCTTAACAGCATTGCACATGTAGCAATTACTAAGGAGGTGTTGAGAACAGTGGCTTATTTAAATGAGGATTTTTTTTTTGCTATGCATCTCCTTGTAAAGCGACGCAGAACTGCGAGAGAGAGAAAGGGTGCAGTGTTCTCTCTCTCTGCACTTGGTAGTTTGACGCCCGCTCCGGGGCTGAACATCAGAGGAGCGGCTGCTGAAAAAACAGGTTGTATGGGTCCTTGCACACAGCCTGCCTGTGGTGCTGCCTGAAGGACTGCCATGGAAACAAGGAGTGTGACAGGCTCTGGGGGGATCCGCCACAGCTGCAGGCACTTCCTTTTTGACAGCCTGATGAAGACATCACTGCCACACCATGCACAACAACAACAACTACTGGAGAAAAAAATATGATCAGACAATGTTAACTGCTGTGTGGCTGAAATGTTCATTAGCAGGCTTGTAAAACATCCAGGGATTTTCCCCACCGCATTCAGGGACCATATTGCACAGTGACTTCCTCTGGTGAGATCCGTATCTGTCCCAGGAGAAAATACATTGATAAATAATTCCTTAAATATGATCACACCACTTTGAAGAGGGGCTTATGTGTGTCTGTGTGTGTGCGTGTGTTTACTGTATGTGTGTATTAGTAAGTAGCATGAGTGTGCATTGGTGCATGCAAAGGTGAATCAACAATTGTTGAAACCCTGTCAGACACTTCTGTATGATCCATTGAATATGAATGATACAGGGAACATCCAAGTCCACAACCTCAGTGCCACACATTCGGAGATTTGACAGCTTGGAGGCAGGCAACTGTAGTCCCATAGGACCTCTCGTAATGTCACCGGCAGCATTTGCCTCGATAATATATATGCCAATGACACAATATTTTTTCAACTTAAAAACTGTTAACCAAAATGATAATTTTTGTTAAATTGGACTTTATGTGGCCATTAACGGCCAGATTCTTATTTTCATGTGTTCTGTCAGAGATTTAGATGCAATTTGGTTGTTTGCTAAAATGTCAATTAAATGTACCCTGGGAGTACTGCTTAATTGGTTTCACCTCTTGGGGACATTTCATTGGGTCTTTCTAGTGATCTGCTTGTACCC
>OMNN01024422.1:0-13537 GCA_900302755.1 Chromis chromis
GAGTATTTAATAATAATGCATATGTGTTGGTGGTGGCAGAAGGGAATCCAGCATCTATTCCTTGTGTGTGATATCCTGAATTGAAACAAAGAATCAGCAGGTGGATTGTCATGCACTTCGGTGACAGGGAGTTTTTCCTAAAGAGATTTCCTGGCTGCCGAGTTGTGAGTAACTTGGATATGTCGATGACTCTGGATTGAAGAGGAGGATGGAGGAAATGTTTACTCAAGTCTACTTTATTGACATTAGTTTTAATGTGTGCGTATAATGTCTGCTGGAGCTCTTTGTCTTTATTGATGTTGTGTTTATGTTTCCAATCTTACAATGGAAAAAGCATCAAACTAAGATTTTAGTAGTAGTTTGTCTAAAGTAAATCCAGGTAGAGGATTTGATAAACTGTCTGCCTGCTCTGTCTAGTATAGATCGAAGATAATCTTTGGTAATCTTGTTTTCATCGAAGCTGCCTTCTCTTTGAAGATCGATTTTGTGTCCGCATGTGAAATTTACCATTGAGTGTATTAAACATGATGGGGCATCATGAGGCAAAGGGAGGTTATTTAGTCCAGAATTCATACTTTGACAAACATGTTAGCCTTGATCTTTGGCGTGTTCAATTTTAATGGTTTTTGAACAAGTCTGCAGGCCTATGTTTCTCTGTGAATATATAATAAATTCTGCTAGGACCATATGTATACACCCCAGGGAGACTTTTGCCTTTTTCTTTATCGCTTTCCTTTCACTCCTCTTATTCTGAGACATTACCTCTCTTATGATCTCTTCCTCCCTTTTAACATCCTTCCATCTCCATGACTATCTCAGATCTTCACCTCTCTCCCCTTTTCTTAGATCTAACTTTGGGACCTCTGTGGATAATGGCCATGTGTGAGAAACAAATCACAGGAGGAGGGACTGTGATTTGTGGACAACACCATTAGTCACTTAGATCAACATGTCCACTGCAGAACATTCACACTCCCTCTGTAGTCTATAATTTATCTCTCAAAAGTCCATTTCTAGCTAAATTTGAAAAATAGCATCGTTTTCTCTCCATTTATTTTTCCATCCTCATTACTCTGAGCTGGTATTTGCCACAAACTAGGACTAGATAAATACAAAACCAGACAACCAAGCCTCACACTTGTTGCACCTCTCCATCCAATTGTACACAATATACTGTGCACCAGAATACAGATGTGTAAAGCAAATTTCCAAGTGAAAAAATTACCAAAAAATTTAGTAAATTACTTGGCTTGCTCATTGTTATTTATATACAATAGCCAGCAAATGTCATTTAAATGAGAGCGAGAGGATTATTATGTCATCTATTCTGTCACGGACATGAATCATATACAATAATAAGTTCAAAAAGGGTTCTTCAATAAATAAATAAAAAAATGACAAATTTAAATTAGTAATGATAAAGTCAAACCAAAAACCCAGAGCACAATTACTAATAGTTTCAAGCCCTATATAATTTATTAATATTAATATTAATTTATTCCCATTTGCACATCTGTGGTACAGTTTAGTAAAATAGTTTAGCAATGATCAGAACAAGCACTGAATTTCTTTGTGGTATTTTGATGCTGAGTCCAGCACGAGTGCACAAACGAAAGAAAAGGTGCACATTGATGGCACTAATGCAGACCAAAGCCAGGGTCACAATATAGAATTCCACAGAGGAATTTCAGCAGCTGTTCAAATTGATCCTTCCTGACTCTTGTTTAATCGCAACTCCATATGACGTGAAATGTATTTTTTGTTCAGATCATCTTGCAAAAAAAAATAGACTAGCAGAAAGTTTTGTACATGCCACAGACACTGCTTTTTCGTTTGCTCCATAGGATTTCTGAGGGCATAAAATTGTAGATGAATTCACACACTGAAAATCCCGACACGCACAAATAAAACGCCACAGTTAATAAAGAGCACTATACTATACTGTCATAAACAGGGAATGATTTCAGGCACAGTCTTTTATGTGTCCTCGCAGGATCAGCTGTAAACAAACAGTGGCAAACTCTACTTATTGAAGTCACACTATTGGTCTTCTGAAAGGGCAAGCATGGAATTAGCTTTTTTCTCTTCGACGCAGCAAATGTAAAGTGCAAAATCTGCTAATCAAGCCTAGAACATGGTGTTTTGTATAGAAAGTTTATGGTTTGTTACTAAAAACATTTAAAAAATATTCTCACATGATGACTTGATGTTTTTACATTGTGCTGTAATCTTTACAAATATCATCATTAAATACAGACAAGCTAAACTCCACATTCTTATATGGGACAGGCACAGCTGATGAACTGATGACACTACGAGCAGCACAACGGTGTGCTTAAGAACATTGAGGTTTCATTTAAGAAGCTTGGATGAATATTGAAAGAAATATTTCTGAAGCCTGAAAGAACTAATCTTCATGGGTCAGGGAACAATCATACCTGACCAAGGGGAGGGAAGTGATGTCCAGAAACTGTAAAAAAAAAAAACCTGAATACTTAAGTATTCAATAAAATTTCGGGAGGTTCAGAAGGTGAAGACTCACAGACATGACAGTGAGTCTGTGTGCTTTTTGTAATATGCATTAATATACACCTGACAGCCACAACATTATGACCATTGACAGGTGAAGTTAATAACATTGATCATATTGGTACTATGTGGTGTTCTGCTGGAAAACCCTCGATTTTGGCATTGATGAGACTTAGACACCCAAATAAACATTGTCCCAGACCAACACACTCCCTCATGCAAATGGCAATCCCAAATGTCACTGGCCTACCCCCACAGGAAAATGCACCCTACCACAAGGCAAAAACATCAAACAATCAGGAACATGTTGAGGAACATGACAATCACCCAAGATGATGATTTGACACTTTAAGCTCGTTTGACTGTACTACGTTGATTTTGTTTTGTAAGAGTTTTCTTCACAAATGATGAAAATTTAAAGCCGTGTTTGTACTGCAGATGTTAACTGCAGATGTTAACTAATTTAAGTGACACTTTTTTTTGGCAAGTGGAAGAAAACTGAGCCATAATGGACCTAGTTTTACTCCCACAAGTCCCGAAAAGCAGCTCGAATAAATACATTTCTGAATTCGAAAGTTACCTTGAACCACCTGAAATTAATGTAAAATCCATCCAGAACTTAATGCTATAACCTCATCATATGACTTTTCTAAATCTGGATTGGATGGATGTTTTTATGACAGAGAACAAGAAGTAAACAGGACTTTTATGAGAGCGTTCCGGTCTGAGAGGAGAGGCCGTTGCTGTTTGTGCAGAGCTACAGAGACAGAATTGAATCACAGATTTATGAACATCCCACGAGCATGCACACACACAGCTATTTCTCCAAATCATGGGAAATACGGCTCATTACCAAAATGCTGACCATGACTCAGAGACAAAGAAGGGGATTCCACAGCAGAGGCAAGTTTGCAAACCAAATCAAAAGATGGGAGCGCAGCTATGACACAAATATCTCTTCAAATTTTGATTTCTGATCCTGTGTTTTAATACGATTAATGTTATTTTATTTGCTCTGGGAGTTGTGACTTACATTATGCTTCATATGATTCTGGATGGCCACGTGGAGCACTTTGCAACTTTGTTTTGAGGAATACTGCACTAATAAAGATGGAATTATCAGTGTGCTTTCGAATAACACCGTCTGATAAATAACATCATGTCCTGTGAGAGCTTGTTGACAAAACCACAACACTGTAAATGTTACATGATTCCAATAAAGCTCAGTTGAATTGTGCAGAAATTGAGGAGGAGGAGGAGGAGGAGGAGGGGCAGGAGAGAGAGAGAGAGAGAGAGAGAGAGGGAGGTAGGGAGGGAGACACAAAGAAAGAGAGGAGCCGCAGCTTAACACACCCTCCTTTCTGAGAGAGCACGTTGTACCGAAAGTCTGTCCGAGGGGAAGGAGGCTGCTGGGGGTCAGTGCCGGAGCGCATCTAACGCGCCACCATCTCCAAGCCGCGACGCACGGAGCCGCCGAGGACATGTGTCACAAGACCAGAAATCCCTCTCTGATTCGGACCAGTCTGGCCGAGAGTGAGCGCGCAGTCGGCTGGAAATGAACTCATGTCGGTCTCACAGCGTCCACGATAAGCGCTCCCACCTCGTCTCCCCCATCCACATGAGAAGTTTGGCTGGAGCTGGCTGAAGGGAGGCTGCCTGCGCTTCCGATTGGCTGTTAAATCTCAGCAACTTGACTGTTTTGGCAGGACACTGAGGTAAAGTGGCTTCATCCTTCCCTCCCCTTCACGTCCGCGTTGTAGGACAATCCGAGCTGGATGAGACAAAGTGTTCGGGAGCTTCTGGCTTCTTTAATGAAAAAATGGCAATAGCATTTTTTTTTTTTTTTTAAATTTTTTTTTTGGTGGCCTGACTGCAGCATTACGTCGTCACAATCTGACCTTGTCGGATTTATTTATTTCCATCCCAGTGAACACAAATAACACCTTATAAATATCGGTTTCATTAAAAAATATCCAATTAAAGACCAAAAAAAAAATCATCTTTTAAAGAATTTAATCCAGTTTTTCTCAGCAAAAATGTAGACTTGACTATAGTGTTTCAGGGGAAAACTTGTGAAATACTTGTGTAGTGAGCAGCACTAGTGAACAGTAACCTGACTGTAAGATGTAAAGGAAGATTTTTTTTCCCCCTTACAAGGCACCTGCAGTGTCTGTAGGGCATCCTGCACGAGGAGAGCATTAGCAGCATCCTAAGTTTCAACCTGAGAGGGGTGTTTCCTGCATGTCAAGTTCTTAAAAATGGTCCTTTGATGGAGACTTCTTGACCTGCTTCATAAAAATATTCCTCAATCCTGCACTGTCAAAATGCTACCTTAGAAAATGAGTTTCTTTTCTTCCATTCTCTCAGTTCTCAACAGCTTTATATTTTCCTCCATGTGAACAGCAGCAGGTCTATTCGATAGGCACAATGCACAGTAAATGAACAAAAGAATAAAATGCAGGATGTAATTAGCTGTAATGTAGCAAAAGTGCTCATTCATGTCCGGCAAGTGAATAATAATAATAATAGTGACAATGTACAGATACAGAAACATGCCAGACATTGCCTTAAGACACAGTTTGAGATGGGTCTTAAAGGTCGGATATGCAGAACACTCCCTTATTCCAATATTGATTTCCCCTTTCCTGACGGTACAGTTTGTCCAAATGTCCTATACGGAACATCACAATCCCCTCTAGTGGCTCCTGAGTCATGATTCCTTTGTTCTAGGGTGCTGGACTACTGCTTAAAGTCTTCTTGTACCAACAGACACTGGAATGATTAACCTCTTACTCCACATGATCTTATTAAGTCGTCCGAGGAGTTATGAAGGGGTCATTAAAGCTGGCGTCAGGAAGGCCTGACTGATCAATAGAGTCGAGAGGTCAATGAAATGAACCTTTTCCTAACCCCTAAGCAGGAAACTTCATCTAAATATATATGTTTTTGATCTTCAGTCTACAGCCACCCTCTCTAGTTTGACTTAGTGATGAGTAGAGGGGCTTTAACTAGTTAAGCCTGGTTAAATGCTTTTCTGTTTCCTCTAACACTCATTACTCCATAGTGAATGAAGTATTCCCAGGTGAGAGTGATTATTTTGACCATTGGGCAGTTACAATTTGGATATTTTTCCTGATTTTAAATGAAAAAATAACAAATGTTTTTCTTGATCCAAGTTAGTATACTAGTGCAGTTGGTTTTTCCTGGGTGTACATGCGTCTTTGTTGACTGATAATTTTGTGCCTCATCATGGATAGTTGTAGAGTTGGTGTTGCCTGTGGCTCCTACAGTACTTCCTTTTTAAGGCCCTGCTTTAAACGAATCGATTGGTAACGCTGACATGATGACTGTACAACCGCGGCTTCCTCTTTCCAGGATGCCGCTTTTGAGCATCATGCTAAAGATTCAGCAGAGAGTGATAATCACCCCCAGGGCGTACACAGAGCAGAAACCTGTGGGGACGTACTGTACGGAGATATAGAGTAGAGAGTATTCCATTTAATGTATGTTAAATAACAAGCAAGAAACTAAAGAGGAAGACGTGACAGTCACCGCTTGTGGCAGGTAAACTAACAACTACATTTTTTTTCAAGCTTATGTTGTATGTCTTATGTCTATGTATATGTCTTTTTTTGTTTATGGAAATATATATTATGATCTGGGGACGGTGAGCTTCGGTTAATTTTAGGTCCACTTGACATTGAATGAAATAAACTGTAATGTCAACTTGTTACAGAACATTAAACCATAAATCAGAAATCAAATATTTAAAAAAAAATATCTGTGTGAAACAGTCTGTATTTGTTAACAATAAGGAAATTTTAAGTACAAAAGTACTCTCACTAGCTTCAGAGCTTGCTGCACTTCTAAGCTGCTAATTGGACTTTGGAGTTTAGTTTATCGTCAACATACAGATTTACATTCATTTACTCCAGTCAATTTGAACATATAAAACAAGTAACCTGTTTAACCTGACTGTCTAGTAGGGAAAATTCTCCACTTCCATACCTGCTTGGCTTGTTGCATGAGGCATGACATAATACTCACAGATTAAATGTTGTTTGACACAGTACTGCGTCGACTACAGCACAATGGTATAAACTTTGCACAAGAAAAAGTTGCCAGAACTTCTGTGTTTTTGTTTTTCAAAAACCTGTTGCTTTTGTGGAATTCTGCTTTATATTGGTCTACTTAAAGCTGCCGTTGGTCTAATTCCTTGAAAGTAGGGCAAAGCTGTTGCAACTCGCCTCCTCCTTTAGTCCGTTCTGCTCCTAAAGACGGAACAATCATTCTGGGGAACATGTAAACATGTAGCACCGGTGGCAGCCTCGCTGACAGAAATGGTGACGGTGCTGTGCTCTTCTCTGCATACCAATCACCAACTCGGTCCCCTGGAGCAATTACATCACTGTTTCACATGACTGCTGAAATGGACTGAGTGAACTGCAGCACATGAAATAAGCAAGACAAATGAGAGAAGTTAGAAAGAAGGAATCAATAAAACAGGGAGAGAAAAGGGTCGGAATGGAGGAATAGAAGGAATTTGTGGAGGGGATCTAAAGAGAGGGGTAATTCAGCTCCATTTATCCTTTTCATCTCCATTGAGACACAATAGATTTGGATAAATGAATACCTGTTTTCCATAATAGATAAGCCTCTTATGTTTAGGCTTTCATGTTTCCTCGTAGTTTTTAGTGTTCCTTTGAAATAGCCCAATGTTTAATACACTTTTCCACCCCTGCTGTGTTCAAACTCATCTGCCACAATCTAAAAATCAGTCTTGTAGCTAACAGTGATTTACTTCACATTGACTCGTTTACACCAAATTTCTAATAAATAAAACTTAAACACATCTGACGAAAGATATTAAGTTAAAAAAAAAAAAAAAAAAAAACACTAAATGGCTTTTACACAAACTGCAGATTTTGAATCAGCCTTTGAGACAAATGAGGCAAAGAACAACAAAGGAAATCAGATCGTAAAAAAACACTGAGGCATCTTTCTGTTTAGATGAATTGTAAGAATAAAAATCCTGCTGCGGCAACTGCGACTTCTACCTTCGACAGTAGCTATAAAACCAGTAGATGTTTAGGATGTGAGTGTTTTATGTGATGCAGTTCTATTCAGGGCAACACAATCATGATTTGACTGCATGGATCCTGCACTAGGTGGTTCAGGAAAGTCCTGCTATAAACACGTGTTTGAACAGACTGGCACAACATGGTACATCTAAAGCGGGTCAGAGGCTAAAAGTACATGTGCATCATCCTGCCATTGTTTCCACATTTTCCGTAATACTGCCTACAGTATAAGCAATTCACCCTCCTTCCCCTATGCATATATTCCTTTACATTCAATATTTATACGTAGCATACACATGTCCAAAAGTTAATTCCATTCTTCAGTCAAAATAGACATGGGAAGGTGGTGGAGGCTGCAAAAAAATTCTGCACAAGACAAGCCTAGCTCAGTTAAACATCACCATGTTGGCTCTGCTGCTTTTCTTATACCTCAGTAGGGGTCTCAGGGGTAATAAAAAAGCACCAGAGTCTTGCATTCCTCTGCCTTTATTAGCAGATGTTGCTAAAAAAAAAAGAAGAAGTGAAAAGCAGCTTGTACTTCGGGTCTCAATAGGTAAATTAAGACTAACACCCGCGTCCCTCCCATCAATTCATGTCTTATCTGCCTCTTGTGGCTAATCAAGGGGAAGATAACTCGACGGCACAGTGCATGTGAGAGCAATTATCAGAGCAGCAGTGCCATGACACAGTATATATTATGAATTTCGTTTCATTTGGCAAAATTCAAACACCATTTTCACTGTGTTTTTAAAACCCTCTCACACTGACAGCAAATGGCTTCAAAAGCAACTAAAGTTCACCTCATAGCAAATCAAACTTCCTCTGAATTGTTGTATATATGATTTCAGTTCACTGAGGCTCTTAAGCTTAAGATTATGGTTTTAACACACATCACAGCCCGGGTTTATGCCTCATTGAATCTGGTCACATGATATCAGTTACTGCCTGAACAATACAGGAGGGTATGTAGTTTGATATGTGGGAATGTTTTGCTCAAGACTATTTGATATTGTGGCTTAAAATAGTTAACTGGAAACAAAAACCTTTTGTTCTGAAAAAATGCAGACGTCATCTCTGCCATTACAGTGTGGATTTTTTTTTAGTTGCGAAATAAGTTTTAAGATTTCTAGAGCAAAATATGGAGACTAGTGTTGTTTTGTGTGTCAGTCACCTCTTTGACGGTTGCTCTAGACGTGTTTCTGTTTTACTGCCGAGGATGGGAAGTGGGTCACATGCTTGAATTATCCATTTGCAGGGTTGCATGCCTCAGTGCCAAGAAATTGCATTACGTGGGAGACTTCTGCTAAGGAGACGCAACAACATTTCTGGAGGATGGAGGAGAGAGGCGAGCGAGGACGCACGCAGGAGAACGGACGCAGTGACGGCTCGGCAGGAGAACCCCGCTCCTCTGCCTGCACCAGTCTGAGGGTACACAAACAAGCATGTCTTTATGAATGCTATTAAGCAGCGCCTCTTGTAGATGCAGTGTGTGTGTTTGTATGTGTGTGTGTGTGTTGGGAGTCACATGCTCTCTTAGTGTATACAGTGTTGATAAGCATTCCCCTGCCTTTCAAGTTTTTTATTGCTTTCCAGCATTGAACTATGGTCAACATGACTAGGTTTTTAGGACACGAATTTACAAAAGAAGTCTTTCATGTCAAAGTGAAAACAGTGACTGCATTTAAACCTTTAAAGTGAGTCACCTAATTCAACAGGTGCACCCAGTTGGTGCTAGATGTCACACAATTAGTGAAACTGGGATCATCTGAGTGCAGTTAGTGTGTTTCAAGTCATTGCAGTATAAAGATACCTGTATCAGTAAGGTCCAGGCACTGGTGAATCAGTACTTCTTGCTTTAACTACGCCTTGAAGACAAAAGAACACTCCAAGCAACTCCCTGAAAAGGTTATTCAAAAGCATGGGGACGGGAAAGACACAAACTGGCTGTTCCTTAGAGGGCAGTTAAAATTCATCAGTAAGAAATGAAAGGATTATAGCACATGCATAAATCTGCCAGGAGCAGATAAAAATGATAAATAATAAATAAAACGTAATATAAGTGATTGCATGTGTATTCATCCCCTTCAGGTCAGTATTTAGTAGGTGCACCTTTGGCCACAATTACAGCATTGTGTCTGTGTGAATAGCACTCAGTCAGTCTTGCATGTCTGGACAATGCAATTTTACCCCAATTCTTCTTTGCAAAACCGCTCAAGGTCTGTTGCTCTGCACAGGGATCATGAGTAAACCATCATTTTCAAGACCAGTAAGTAATTATTAATTGGATTAAGGTCTGGCCTCTGATTTGGCCACTCCAAAACATTCACCTTGTTGTCTTTAAACCATTTATGTGTAACCTTGACTGTATGCTTTGTGTCATTGTCTTGCTGGAAAACAAATCTTCTCCTAAGTCACAGTTCTCTTATAGACTGCATCATGTTGTCCCCCATGATTCCCCTATACTTTGCTGCATTCATTTTACCCTCTACCTTTACAAGGCTTCCACGGCCTGCTGTTGATAAGCATCCCTGCATCATGATGCTGCCACCACCATGCTTCATGGTGGGGATGGTGTGTTTGTGATGATGAGCAGTATTTGGTGTGTGCCAAACATAATGTCTACTCTGATATCATTTATAAGAAAAATATTTTGTTCGGAATCCAACACCTCAAAGCTAACTCAACTTAAATTTATCATCTGAATTCTTAAGACTAAAAAAACAAGTCTGATTTCTTTGCGTTGTTGAAAGTAAAAAAAAACACATTAAGACCCTTCAAGTCAAGCACACCAAGGCTTTCTACTTTAGCAACCACCTGCTTTGTTTTACAATAATGCTACTCTTGTGTCCTGTTGCCATAGTGAAAATGTCATGATTGATGAAAATAATGTGGGACATGATGTGGATATCACATTGTTAAAAATAGACCACCTCAGGCTTTCCTTGTTTATCTTTTCGTTCTCCCGCCTCAAACAACCTTTTCCAAAAAAACACACAATGTCCAATTGGCTGAAAGCATGTCTTCTGCTAACAACATGAAAGTTAATAAAGGCCTAAATGAGATCAGACACTCTTGTTGCTTTTTCTCCACATGAAAGTGACGTGAGACAATGGTGTTCAAGCAGCTTATCATAATACAGACTGCAGTGTCAGGACGGACTTATTTCTTCTCAGAATTGTTTGGTTCCCTGACCGGCTGGGTGGGGCATGGCACAGCCCGTTTCCACTTTAATCTGCTGCTCCATGTTACTCTCTGCTTTTTGTTAATTCCACCGATAAGACGAGAACTTTGGTGCCACAATGTCTCCGTGTTTCTTCATTTCTCGTTAATTTTCTGTGCTTCAAACACCATCTCAGAACACCATAAACCCTTTGGAATAATGATATTCATCATGTATAATTCATTATTTTCTGCGTTAGAACATCACTGCTCTCACAAACAGTTGAAAACCGTGTGTGTGGGTCAGACGCCTGTGTTAGTCTAAGCGTATTAGGTGGGTGACATCAAATGAGCTGAGAACAAAAGCGGGTCGCAGGTCACAAGGAGGCATTGTCTAGATTTTCACACAGTTTTATTGTGAATCTCTTTTTAGTCATTTTTAATCACAATGAGGCCACTAATCATTTGGCATTTGATAGAATACCAATTAAAAGTACAAGATAAAAATGTCACAATGGATGCCTTTGTTCCAAAATCCCAAAACAAGCAGCATGTTATTCAGAAAAGTTGGTGCTTTTCTTACATTGCTTGTAAGGATGATTCACTCTGTGAGGAAGTGATAACTCTACTTTTACAGTGATGTCTTTATTGCAACTTATAATAAAGCAATAGCCTTCATTGTCACTGTTCTCTGTAATAGAACACGGTTTATTAAGGAGAAGTATTGTTAGGAGCTCTGATAGATTATGTATTGGGTTAAATAATCTAACCTTTATTGATCCTCTTGGGGAAATTCCTTCTCTGCATTTGACCCATCCTATTCAAAGTTAACCGTAACTATACATACTAGGAGCGGGAGGATTGGGCTGCGGTGCAGTCAGGGGTTAAGGGCCTTGCTCTAGAGCCCACAGTGGTGGTGACTGGGACAAGCGTTTGCTCTCACTTTCCCACCTCAACCTCTTGCCAGTTCGGGGGCTCGAACCGGCGAACCACCGGTTACAAGTTCGCTTCACAAACCACTAGGCCACCACTGGGTTTACATGTGACATGTGATTCTAACCTGGACATATTTTACAGGGTAAATGTTAACATTTTTTTCTGGCAATTTGGAATATAAAGAAATGGTTTGGTAATGTTGTTTTGTTTTTTACTCTAGATAATCTGAAATGGTTACATTTCTGTTTTTTGTGCCACAAAGTGTGCGAAAATAATTAGAACAAAAAATGATTTAGACTTCAGTCAGTTAACTTGTAATGTCCATCTCATGTATTCCACTTTCATATACTGCAAATAACCTACAAAAATATGAATTATAGTGGTGTGATGGGCTGACATGAATCAGCCAAAATCAGATTTCCAATTATTATTCCCTGTATACCTCTTAACCCGAAGCAGTCTCTGTGTGTTTTCTGCTCCTTACTCACTATTGCTTCATTTTTAACTGCATTAAAAAGTTCTGCACCAAAAATGTATTTTGTGCAGTTCAACAATATTATAATGCTATAAATCATAAAAAAAGGAAAAAGAACTAAAGTTGAATTCCTTTAATTACTAAAAACTTGGAATCAACATGTGCAGCATTTTTCTAAGTGTGCACAGGTGTTATCAATAGTGGAAAAAAGAGGACTCTACATACTATTGCTAATTAACTACTTAGACTTTTAATATATTTCCACACTTGTCTCCCATCTGCTCTGTGTAAACACAGGCTGCTGTTCAGTTCATTTCTGTTGAATAGTCCTTGAATTTTTGTCACATAACGTCTGATCGCAGCTGAGTCACTTAATAGCTTTTCAGTTTTGCTGAGAATCTGGTTCGAACAAACTGTTTATTTTGAGCACATTTTTAAACGATACATGTACAATAAAGGGACTTCCCTGAAATGTCACAATTTTCAGGTTAGATTTGGTGAAATTTTCTAACTGAATGGTACATCACAGATGAGTCCTTTAAGTGACTGTTGAAGTCACAGACTGGCTCTGACAAATACAACATAACTTTCAAAGCAGCAGGTTTTGGGATTTAGATGGTTAAAAGCAGTGTGGTCCTGTGGTGTCACGCATTGGATTGCATAAATTCCATGAGCTGTGCTATCTAGAGAGCACAGAGGTGCAAAAATAAACAATTTTTATAAGCATATACCTTGAAGAGACTCCGTTACTCACTCTGGTGAAAACAAATCCTTTTAAGCCACAACTGAACATAATTGAATAGGTCAAGGTCAAGGTCACTTTGTTGGTGTAAAGCTGGAGTGCAGAGATTTAAACAGCTTTAAAAGTGAAACAGTCAAATAAGGCATTGAGTCTTAATTCCCTCTGAGGGTCACTGCTGATAAAATATACACCGATCAGCCACAACATTAAGACCACTGACAGGTGAAGTGAATAACATTGATCATATTGGTACTATGTGGTGTTCTGCTGGAAAACCTTGGATTTTGCCATCAGTGTTGATGAGACTTAGACACCCAAATAAACATTGTCCCAGAACAAGCACACTCCCTCATGCAAATGGCAATCCCAAATGTCACTGGCCTACCCCCGCAGGAAAATGCACCCCACCACATGGCAAAAACATCAAACAATCAGGAACATCTTGAGGAACATGACAATGGCCCAAGATGTTGATTTGACCTCCAAACTTCCTAGACCCCATTCTGATCAAGCATCAACAGGATGCAGTGGAATAAGTTTGATTGACAGAGACCCCACTGCACAAGCCAGAGTACCCAAAGGATCCACTGCCAACGTCCTGGTGCCAGACCCCAT
>OMNN01024423.1:0-20293 GCA_900302755.1 Chromis chromis
GGGTCTAGGAAGTTTGGAGGTCAAATCAATATGTTGGGCCATTGTCAGGTTCCTCAAGATGTTCCTGATTGGTTGATGTTTTTGCCATGTGGTGGAGTGCATTTTTCTACAGGGGTAGGCCAGTGACATTTGGGATTTCCATTTGCTTGAGGGAGTGTGCTTGTTCTGGGACAATGTTTATTAGGTTGTCTATGTCTCATCAACACGGATGGCAAAATCCAAGGTTTTACAGCAGAACACCACCAATAAGATCAATGTTATTCACTGTGGCTGATCGGTGTATGTGGTGAGGTAAAAGTATAAAGTAGCATAAAATGTAAATACTCAAGTAAAGTACGAGTAGTCCAAAACTGTGCTTGAGTACAATAATTGAGTGAATGTATTCAGTCATTTTCCACTACTTACTTTTACTACTCAGTTCTATCTGCAATGGTGCAACCAAAACAAGTATCGGTTCCTCTCCACAAGCAACTGACGATGGAACAACCAAAGTAAATGAGGAAGCTCTACCTGGCAAGAGCCCCGTAAGCTGAAAAGGGAATGTGACATGGTTAACGGTATTATTTCTACTAGATCAGTAAGTAACAAAACCTGCCTACTTGTTCATACAGCCAGCTACTGCATTTGATTTCTATAGGCCTTTCTTCACGTTAGCGATGAGCCATACAGTCACTGAATAATGTTACAGAGACAGTGATAACCAATTTTCTGTGCATTTATTTTCTCATGACCAAGTATCTAATATCACAGTCTCAGTAGTGCAATTTCTTTCATTTTTCCTTTTATGTAATAACAAAGCAAAATGATACCAGCCTAATTCACTTTTCTCAACGTATATTGCAGAATTTCTACCTGCTTTCATGTCTCCATTATGGACTAATGCCGGGCTCAGACTACAGCAGGTTTAAAATCCGAACAGACTTTTCAATGGGGTTGCATCACGCACATAAGGAGAAACTTCACAGATATTTTTCTCTCTAATCTCAGACACATACACTCTACCAGATCTAAAAATAAGGGTGCACCTCACACTATAGGATATTATTAAAATGATCAGGCCAGAGGAACCAATCAGAGAGCTGTGCACCACCTCGTGATCTCATGGGGAAGTAGATGTGAAAAAATAGAGACTGTGGTGCAAAAACGTGCTGTAATGCTGATAAAACTTTGCAGTGAGGAAAAGAACTAAAATCAGAAGGTTAAACATGAGAAAATAGTTGGGGAAATGTGGTCAACACGATGCTTCTTTAACGAGAAGTGGAGGTGAGATTTTAATATTTAATTTCTAATTTAATTTAGCTTAATTTAATGTGTAGCTAATGTTAGCCTCAAGGGTAAGAATGTTTCATATTAATTGAGGCGGCCCGGAGGAGTCTGCGAGCAGTTCAGGAGGTTTAAGACTGGATCTGTAAACTCCTCACATTGCCAAATAATTTGGGCTAAATATCGGTTAGGAACGAGGTCCCAGGCAGGACTTCGATTGTTGGGAGGAGTAAATGATAACTGACCTTTAGTCTGAGCATTATTTATAAATGAGTGAATAAACTCTTTTGTTAACACTCCGACACCAATCGCTGCTGTAGTTTACGCGATGCAATACTCAGAATATATCACTCCATATAAAACAATTTCACTTTGCCTTTTCAATGAACTCTTCACTTTTACTTCCTAGGTGGTGTTGATCATCTTGTGCCCTGACTTGCTGGTAGTTGATCTTCTCTGAGGGACAATGGAAAGCGATCCGGGCTTTGTGACAGTGGTGGCGACAGTATTACCACTTGGAAACATGAGGGAGGGGAAGTTGAAGAGTCGCCTGTTGCCGCTTTAAGATATCCCTATTATAGTGCTTAGAACACAAAGTTAAGTAGTGCAGGTAGGGATAAAGTGAATCTTACTCAGGGATACATTTAGGACTACAAAGGTTAGCCCTTAAGCAGCGTAGTTCAATTCAAAAGCACAACCAATGAATAAGGTAAAGCAGAATCTGCCCAGGACTCCAGTGAGAGTCAGTGAGTTTGGCTGGTTAATTGGTGTAGTAGGGCTCACTGAGCTCTGGCAATGTGATATGGATCCGACTAGCAGCTAGTGGTCAGAGGGCCAGGATGCCTCGTCACCCAGAGAATGGTGATTAGGTCTGGGTAATGGTGCCTGCCAGCCCAATTAGCAGCATTATGTGTGACCACTACCCTGTGCCACTAATTATAACCAGGCCACGAGTGTGTGCGAGCGAATCAGAGAAAGACGGAGGGGACGAGGTGTTCGGCGAGAAAGACAGTCTGCGTGTGTGTGACACCAGAAGGAAAAGAAAATGAAGAAAGAAAAACATGTGTGCAGACAACTGACCCTCTCTGCCACAGCATCCACCCTGTCATTTCCAATTACAGCGAGCCTCGGGTCTTTGCTACAGCATCACCCAGCTTGCTAGACCTCATTTGCTCGACACCAAGCGTCAATCTTCCATTAACACTCTGATTCATGGTGAGACACGACCCACTGTCCCCAATGTAATACTGAGGAGCTACTGAAAGGTACTGTAGGGAATAATTACATGCATCTGAGGGATGGAAGAACTCTTGTGTACCTCCATTTAATCTTTTTTTCTGCATCATTAAAATTGCATTACTACGCCGGACTCAATGAACACAATGCATATGAGCAAAATCACAAAGGTGGCTCCAAATACTGAAATGATGCAATTGTGACGTGCCATCTTCTTCTGCCTGCTGCTTGTGGCTCTTTGGCTCAGAAACCCAGTGGGCAGCATAGAGAAGGATATCAGGAAACATGTACATCTGAGTAATCTGGGCCTCAGCCTAGTCAAACGGCTTCATCGCTAAACCCTTCCCAACAACTAAGTTTGGTTGAGATTTTGTGCATTTTATTAGTACTTCTCATACGCTACACTCAACACTCTGCATTAATTACTGGCTGCTTTACATTGCAGCTTATCAGGGCCCAATTTAACATTTTTATCTGAATAAAACATGATACAAACAAGAATTAGCCATGAAAAATCAATGAAAGTGGTGCATCCCCGCTGACAAATTCAACAGTGGTTTGGTTTTATACAAATTTAAATAAATTTCACCTAATTAATTAACAGTACTGTTGAGTCAGAGTGTGATGGACACGCACCAGTTTTCCACTCTTTTCAAATTTCTTACAAATAAATTGCATATGAACAGATTCACATTAAAACATGCACTTGTAGAACTTGCAAAATGAACTGTTACTGTAAACTGTATCCAGCTTCACCACAACGTGGTGATGTGACGAGCAGTGCCACACACCTTCTTACAGTGGGAAAAAAACACTCCAGAAAGGTGTGTGTACTTTTGAGAGCTAATTTATTTATTTTTTTTACTCGGCACACACTATAATGTAACGGACTTGTTTACTTGCGAGGAGAGTTTTTATGAGTTTATAAAAGTGCCCGAAAATGCATTAGAAATACACAATACCTGCATGGGCTGCTGTTGTTGAGGCATCAATTCACATACAGCTGCTAGAGAGAAGCTGAGGAGTGCCATTAAGTGCTGAGGCTCTTCAGCCTAGAAGCACAGCGATGTGAATCATACGGCGCTCCTTCCCATAAACCTGTGTCGATGGCTTGAAAGTTGGTGTGTGTTCGCAGTGAGTACCTCGCCAAACACATTAGTGGATGAAATTTTCTGCTCCAATTATGATGATACAAGCCGGGCTATTCATCTGTGTTAATGTACTCATCGAGGACTACGGGTCAGAACAGTGTGAAACAAGAGAAAACATGGATTCTCAAAGAGGAGAAGATAAGAAGGGGGAGAAAAGAGGGGGAACGGTGTGCGGTATAAAACAGAATCTACCTGAAGGGCTCTCCCACTGGGTTCATATCGAGAACTACATGCAGGTTGTTTCTGACTTCACCACATCGTCTTTTGTGGGAGACTCCAACAGTGTATTGCACCTACAGGCAGAAAGACGACAGATACATGTTATGTGAGTGAAAGTTGATGTATTTTTCTAAAATCAGTCAAGTAAATACTAAATACATTGACTGACTGATTCCAACTCCCAAACACTGCAAATACATGCAGCATCTACTGTATAATACTAAGAAGCCGAACATTCTGATCAATAAGTAGCTCACCACAGTAACCCTTAACCTTCCATGCATGAATTATTAAAAAACAGAGTGAGCAGTTATTTACTGCCAAACAAGACTTAAAACATGCCCAGTTGGATTATTTTTAAGATCTATTATTATGCATAGATTACACAACTATCCACTATAGTGAAAACTACATATCAATGTCTTAAAATGCACTTTAAGGCAAAACAGTACAAGGAAATAGGGTAAAACTTTTAACTAGTAGACATCACAAGGAAACTTCCGCAGATGATTACTTACATTAAAATTGTGCATATTGCATTTGCATTGCAGGAAAAAAGACAAGACTTTAGAAAAACAATCAAAACTGATCACAGGGGACTTCACATCAGCGGGGTGGAGGTGGAGCTACTCATATCTCACAGGACCTGACCTGGAGAGCAAACACCACCCACCTCATCAAGAAGGCCCAGCAGTGCCTCTTCTTCCTGAGGACTCTGAGAGCACCAGGCTCCCACAACAGCTGCTGAAGAACTTAGAGAGTACCCTGACTTACGGGTGTACAGTCTGGTACTTGAGTTCTACAGCGGCAGAAAAGAAGGACCTGCAGCGCGTCATCAAGACTGCTCCCCACTCCAAAAAACTGTGTGACATTTACTCAAGCCGACTCCAAAGACGAGCCGTCAACATCATGAAAGACCCCCTCTCGCCCCGGTCACCCCCCGTTCACCTCCTTCCCCTCAGGCAGACTCAGAAGCATCCGCACTTGGTCAAACAGACTGAGGAACAGCTTCTTCCCCAGAGCTGTGGAGGGTCTGAACTCATAATGTGCAATAATTAAACAATGGACATATAAATGCACTTTTATGTTCATTACATCCCTGCTGCTATTTGTGTACATACGTCTGTATTTATTGGATTTTATTTATATATACACCGATCAGCCACAACATTATGACCACTGACAGGTGAAGTGAATAACATTGATCATATTGGTACTATGTGGTGTTCTGCTGGAAAACCTTGGATTTTGCCATCTGTGTTGATGAGACTTAGACACCTAAATAAACATTGTCCCAGAACAAGCACACTCCCTCATGCAAATGGAAATCCCAAATGTCACTGGACTACCCCTGCAGGAAAATGCACCCCGCCACATGGCAAAAACATCAGACAATCAGGAACATCTTGAGGAACATGACAATGGCCCAAGATGTTGATTTGACCTCCAAACTTCCTAGAGCCCATTCTGATCAAGCATCAACAGGATGCAGTGGAACAAGTTTGATTGACAGATGCCCCACTGCACAACCCAGAGTAGCCAAAGGATCCACTGCCAACGTCCTGGTGCCAGACCCCATAGGACACCCTGAGAGGTCCTCTTGTCCATGCCCAGTAGTTCAGAGCATTTTTGACCACATAAGGGGGACCAACACGATATTAGGCAGGTGGTCATAATGTTATGCCTGATCAGTGTACTGTATATAGAAAGGGGTGAGAGACAAACATTTTGTTGCCTTTCTCCTCTGAAGTTTACACATTCATAGTGCCGTAGTTGAGCTTGAGAGAGAAATTCTGACCAATGACTGAAGATGGATTGTCGATATTGGAAAGAGGCTGGAATTTGTGTCTTCAAAGCTCTAACAAGCTCTTACATTGCAAACTGGGACAGGGTCCAGTCCTTGAAGAGTAGGCGGATGTTATACATACAGGGATGTCATGTTACCAAAAATTTGGTTGTTGGTATCAATGCCAATGAAATTCCACAATTTTCAGTGCTAGAAAAAAATCAATGGTTAACATGTCCATATGGTGTTTTATTATGTGTTGGAAGACAACGCATCATGGAACGAAATAAGCAGAGAATGTTTCCATTTCCACCATGAAGCTGCAGTGTACTGACGATGGTCTGAAAAAAACTAAAACACATTCAGACTTCCTGGAGTGTCATATGTAACAAATTGAAAGAAACAATCAACCAAGTTAACTTGCAGGGTGGAGCTTTCTGTATCATCTTCAGAATCAATCTCCAGTTCGAGCATGGCTGATTTATTCCAAATATACAACTTGCTATTGTGCAGCGTGGAGTAGTTTTACAGTGTTTGAATAAAGTCACAGGTGAGCTGGTGTGCTTGAGCTGCAGCGAGCAGGGAGGGCTGGATGGGGAAAGATCTTTGCATTCCAGAAGAAGCAATATTGTAGAGTTACATACTGCCATTTTAAGGGAGGAAGGGATTATTTTCATGGAAACATTTCTAAATATGTCACTTTTACACACACAGATGAGTTTTTAGTGGTTTAATCAAGGACCAGAGAGGGACTTAAAGTGACTGCTGCATATACAGAGTAGCTTTTACAGTTCACAAACAGTAACATTGCAGAATTAATCACATGTAATGTATAATATAACAACTGAAACTTGAATTTCAGTTGTTAAAAGCTTGAATTCTATGTACAGATCTGGGTGTCTGTCTCTGAGATGCTCAAATCAGGTTGATGTCTTTCCTCTGTTCATTCCAAATATGTCACAGTTTTCATTCTATAGCCATCAACACTATATAGTATATAATAATGTACTGTAACATGCCCCAAACATGGTGTAATGGATTTTAATGGATCTTAGCCCTCATGCTGTTCACTACTAGAATCAGCGCCTATTAGAACTTAGATTTGCCTCAATCTGCCATTCATGTGCCACTCTTCTTTGTATTTTGGTTTAAAGTTGTCTGTACTTTAATTTATTTTTTACTTTATATTTAAATCTGTTCTTTTCTTTTTAAACATTTTAATGTACTATGTAAAGCCCATTGAATTACCTTTGTACATGAAATGTGCCATACAAAGAAACTGCGTTGCCTGATCATCTGACTCAAATGTAAAATATCTCCACATACGCAAGCCACAGTTGAATTGTTGCTTTCCTTGCCATCACTGTTGTTGATGACATTTCCTTCACAACCTCTGACACCATAGAAGGAGAAGTACTGTCATGTTTACACAATTTTGCCATCAACTTGGCATCAAAGTACCAGTTGATGTGACAAACCTAATACGTGTTTGTGTTAAGTGACCCATCTGTCTTCTCCAGTTAATGGTGGCAGAGAAGAAGGGGACAATTCGCTTCTACGACCTGGTCACCCAGCAGGCCATCCTGTCTCTGGACTGTGGAACGCTCATGTCTGCTGACTGGTGTCTGACCAACACGATCAAAGTGGGTGCTGTGGCGGGTAACGACTGGCTCATCTGGGACATAACACGCTCCAGGTGAGGGAAGGTGTGATACTGATGCTGCCTGATGAGTTGATATGGGATGTGTCTTAATGGTGATTTCATTCTTTGCAGTTACCCACAAGAAAAAAGACCTGCACACATAGATAAAGCTCGGCTATTCAAGTAAGAAAATTCTGTTGTAAGCCTAATTTTCCCCCGCCTGAAATCTCTCTGAGAAGGTAAAAGACAGACATTTTAAATATTCAGAATAGACACTAGCATGTTTTGGTAGCTTTATTTAATTCTTCGGATGATAAAAGGTCTCCTATGGTCAATTTTTATTGTCTTTTGTGGTTGTTAGAAACTTTAAGGTCTTGGCCTCCACGTTTCGTAAGCCAGTTAGGATTAAACCAAAGTGCTATGTAACACCTAAATAACAATAGTTGTCAAGCTCAAACTGTGATTGACCGCTCTACAGAGAGAGTTTTCTTCCTGAATTGGGCGACAACAGCTGCAGCTCATTGGTTTTCAGAGCAAAACATCCAGTCTAGAACAGCACTAAAATCAGGGGTTATATAGTCATGGTTTAATGAATCTTTGCAGGATTTTGAGCTGAAAACTGAAAGACACATTGTGGGGTCATCTGAGATTTTGGTTAATTTGCTAAAAAGGGGCACCATGTGGGGCCTTTAAATATTGATGTTCTGTATTTCTACACCGAGTTTTATCATGTGGCAACACTTAGAGAGATGCTGTCCTCCTCAGGTGGTCTCGAGCCAACGAAAACCTCTTTGCCACCACCGGATGTCCAGGAAAGATCAGTAGTCAGTTATTCATCCACCATCTTGGCCACCCACAGGTCAGTCTACTTTTCACAGTCCACATCATTATGTCTTTTTAATATTCTTTGCCTTGTCCTCATGTCACCTATGTCTCATGTCATTACAGCCGGTGATGATCGGATCGGCCCCAGTCGGATCAGGCCTCAGTTGGCACCGGACCCTGCCGCTCTGCGTTGTTGGAGGTGACAGGAAACTTTGCTTTTGGATGACTGAAATGTAGACATATGTGCAGCACTTTCCCTGGTGGATAACTTCATCCTTTGTTCCTGTCCAAGTAAATGTTCAATAAAATATTTTTCTGAGTATTTGCCGGGTTTATATGGAATTTGATGGAAATGGGCTGCATGCTAGAGCTTTGCTGCTCTCATGTCTGACCACCCCTTCAGGTCAGATAAAAAGCGGGCAGGTCTGGTCTCTGCGAAGAGCTTGTTTTTTCCTCTTAAGAGTAAGTTACATCAGTTGTCTCTTATGTCCTGCCAAGAGAGCTTAGGTGCAAGTGGTGCTGGAGCAGCTGCATATAACACGGAGATGTGAATGTCAGAGCAGGAGGCTGCCATTTTCATCTGAACGGCTTCCAAAGAGTCATATGCCCGCTAAGTTCAAAGGAATGCGTCGAGGCATCTGTGCCAACTCTCTACTCCACCACCCAGCGTGATCATCACATACATACAGGTGTTTTCTCTCCCTCTCTGTTCCTCAGTTTCCTTATATCCATGACAGACCCTGAATCATATCAAGAGAATATCTTAGTATGTGCTGTTCCATCTGCTGTGGTGCACAGAAAATCCACAGGATTAAGAAAGGCTTTGGGAAACATGGAAGTCTGAGGCCATTTCAGGTCATCTCCAGCTTTGTGGCAAACCGAGCAGTTGGTGAGGATGCAGGGAGAGGAAGAGATGCTCCTCACCTTACCTCGGTGAATAATTATAAACAGGGGAAAGACAAGGGATCATCTGGCAGAAACTTGCAGTGCCCTCCAGTAAAACAAGGACTCATTGTACTGTCACAGGAATGCCTTGTGTGAGAAAGCACCCTCTCGATTTTCAAAGCAGTCATATGCCCGCTAAGCTGCAGAGGGTACTCATTTAATTAACTCGATCATGAATCATTCGAGGTGACAGCTGATCACTTGTTTCCACAGATGTACTTAATCTTCAAGGGTGCAGCGTTGGATCGATGCTTGATCACACTGGAGCGTCTAACAGAGCCGTTTATTGTGCTTTATGAAAGTATATGTCAGCTGGAACACTAGGTTGTATTGTATGGCGATGGTTCTGCACGACAGAACGGAGCGAGTGGAGGCCGTAGAAAGCGCCACTCTTTCAAACCAGTTCATCAGCCTCGTATATTTCTTGGACAGGACGTGTTAACCGCCGTCCACAAAGCATAACATGCTACTGCTCTCCTGGTCCACTCTTTTGTTTGAACAAGTCCAATGTGGTCGGCGCTCTCTAACGTTCGCTGTGCTTTAGGTGCAAGTGGTGCCGGAGCAGCTGCATTCAACACAGAGACGTCAATGTCAGAGCAAGAGGCTGCCATTTTCAGCTGAATGTTTTCCAAAGAGCAAAATAAACCCAACCATAGAGGGCACTGGAATCGCTAACTGAGCCACTTTTCCTCTGAAACATGAGTCATGAATCTCAGTGGCTTCACAAATCCAGTGACTCGAGGACACCATCTCATGGCTGACAAGCAGAACAGCATCAGTTCCATCTTGTCTTCTGGTTTGTGCTACATGTGATCCATCTTGGAGATCGTACAATCTCACCACTTTCCTGGAAGCACGTCCTCAGATGTCACGGCCTCCGCGCTACCTTTGATGTAACCCTGAATGAAGCTATTGTGCCTCACAAACAGCCTGATCTCTTGTGTGCGGCGTGTGGACTAATAACAAACTGTGAAATGGATGAAAGCGAGATCAGACCGCCTTAAAATCCTCACCAACTTTCTCCTAATCTCCCCCCTCAGATAATTCGTCTGCGGCCCTGCCAACTTTAAGCCCAGGCTCAACACGAGGAGAGCAAATAAAAATAATGAGGAGCATGATATGAGGGGAAACAAAGAAAGAGATTAGAGCTCTTTGAGGCCGGTGTTTGATTTAATCTCACTGCTGGTTTGTTTGTGATGCTTTCCCAGAATGAAGCGATTATGTTGATCTTGATGAGGAGGAAGGAGTCAGACAGAAAGTGCCCCATCACTGCTGTTGGGTGGAGTTTGTTGATCAGCAGGGGCAGTAGTGGCTCAGTGGATGGGGCTTTGGGTTACTGAGCAGAAGGTCGAGGGTTCAAACTGCCTCTGTTGGGCTTCTGAGCAAGACCCTCTTACCCTATCTGCTCTCAGGGTGTCTTATCAAGGCCAACCCAGCTTCCAAGATGAATAATTTACTATTTCTTCATGGACAACTAATAAACTAGAAGCAATCTGTTTGGCTTTTTGCCCTTCTGTCGAAATGTAACTCATCTTATTCATGGCAGCTGCAGATCTGAGGAACATATGTTTGCAATGTAGCATCTGTCCATTTATACCTGAATTTATTTATTTAGACCTGCAGACTGGACAGGTGAACAGACAGAAGAAACCAGTGAGGATTTATTAACCAATCCATCCATTGTACAAGGCTCCCTGATGAACTAAAGATGAAAACTGCCTTGATGGAGGACAATAAACAGCAGCTAAAGGGATTTTTCCCAACTTTACTCACATATTTTGGGGAATCCACTGAAATGTGGCGACTGATATTAATCGTTCTAACATTTGTATCGACAAAACTAAAAAGCTAGCCATGAATGTTTCACAACCGAGCAAAGCAAAAGGTTCTCATGAAGGGATAGTTGATTATCTTGGGAAGATAAGATGACTTTTTATGAAGTGTGAAGCTGAAGTCAAGATGTATTTAATTTCACTTGCTATAAACAGTGTAAGCAGAATTAAAGGTCCCCCGTATTTGTAACATTCCAAGAATTCTACTGACGTCAGGCCACACTGAGCTCCTCAGATAAGATCACCTTGGCTCCCTTGTCGGTCTCAGCTCGGCGCCAGGTCATCGTGCTCCTCTAGGTTTTCTTTTGGCTTCAGAAGTCCCTTTCAGCACAGTTTGTGAGCTCTGATAAATGTTATTTCAGTGATGACGCTCTTACTCTTGTTCGTGATATTTCTCTGTAAATCTTGTGTCGTTAAAATGCCACATGATCCTTTGAGGCATCATTTGTAAAGTGCCTCATCTTTCTTTTTTAATGTTTTTGGGTCATTTGTATGCTTTTATTTCGTAATAGCGGTGGGAAGAGAGAGGAAGTATGGGGAAAGACAGGACGGGAATCAAACCAGACTTGCTCCTTGGGGTTTTTGCACCCATGAAGTACGTGCCTCACAACTTGGGTGTCAGGTCACCTCATGCCTCATCTGTTTAATATCGCCTTCAGGGCAATTCAAGATGGACGTATCATCAAATAGGCTGACCTTTGTTTTTGGTCTGCACTCGTTGGACACGCAGATGTTTCGGATACATCTAGGCCTGTAAAGCTGCAATAAGTAATATTCAGGAATAGACAAACATGCTAGAGTTTGAAAATGTATATCCATCCTAATGCAGTTTGTCCCTCTCCCTTATCTGTTCTCAGCCCCTACCACTCTGAAAACATCAAATCAAGCTAAATGCAAGTTTATGCTTCCTGCATCTCTGTGTGCAGAGTTGTGGACTTTGAAAATTGAAAGTGGACATGCACAAGGTTCTATATTTACTGAAAAAGGTATGTATCAGACAGTCACATTGCCCCTTGTATCAAGCTGTCTCTGGAACGCCATAACTTTGCACTTTTTACAAGATATAGCAGCTTACAGCTCTTTTTGTGATGAATTATAAAGGTGTGGATGAGCAAGAATCTCCTTGTACAGTCTTTCCTTATGACAAGTTTTGTTTTAAGCACCATTTGTTTTCATGGCGCTCGTGCAAAAGACGCTCTTGCAGATCTGACAGTCGACATTGTCACAAATTTTGAGCTGCACACAAACGTTCAACCACTTAGACTACGAAATTCATGCTATTTGTACTCTTGTGGATGCAGAATACATGAACTAGCATTAAAGGTTAACATTGATTTGTGACTTCACACAGGATTCGGATCCCAGCTTCCCAAGTGGAAGTCCTCCACCTGATCCATAGTTCCACCACATCCTTCTTTCATCAATGACTTTGTTGCTACTTATACTATCTCATCAAAATCGTATGATTAGCTCAAATCTCCAGTCACGGGTAACATTTTCTAAAAGCCAGAAAACACAGCCAGTCTAGTCTAGTTACCCCTCAGACCACCTCTATTACAATGTGCTGAAAGGTTAGTGTGAAGTTTTTGCCCAAAGATGCCAAAAAAATTACTGCCTACTCCAGCTTTATCCAGTCTGGTTTGGCAGTTATTCGTCAAGAATTTGTTTCAACACCTAACTAAAGCCACAAATTGTCAAATTCTCTTTCTTTGACTTGAACAAAAGAGGTATAATTAATCAGCTTGGGAGATGTTGGCAGGCGTGTTTATTTAACTTTGGACACAGCCAGGCTCGCTGTTTCTTCTCCCGACTTCAGCTGGACAGACATGAGATTGGCATGACTCCTCTTGTCTGTCTCCCAAAATCCTGAACTGTTCCTTTAGTGGCCTGTATAAAGCCTCGGTAAATGATTAGTCAGGTATTAAGAGAGCTGAATCTCCAGACTCACTCACACCTCTCAGAGTATCTTTCTCAGGCCTGAGGACAGAGTGAACCTCATGACCCTGTTTTCCAGCGAAGGAGGCAACCAAGCCAGCAGGATGGTCCCCACATCAATAAAGGAAACACTTATGGTTGGAGTCAGGATGATACAGCGTTTGGGATTTGCGGCGAGTAAGCGAGGCACAAGAATCCTGCTGGATCCCTTTACTGGTCGCCCCGTTGCTGCGGCAACCTGCTTTTGTTTAGCGCTCAGCAGATTCGGATCCTGGCAGTGGTTTCATGGGGATTTGTGGATTTGAGAGCCCTGGATGTAGAGCAAGATACTAGAAATTATAAAGTGTGAGACTTTGGGTTGGAGAGCGTGTGTGTTATGTGTGTGTGTGTCGCTGCACACTTGTCAAGCCGTAGATCACTCTTTCCCTCCACTTGCTTTATCCCCCTCTCTCTCTTCACACACAATTTTTTCTCCTCTGCAAACACAGGCTTTCCCAGGGAGGCTGGAGCGAGGCTTGATTTACTGTACAGTGGAATTATGGGAAGAGGAAAGCTTCCCAAGCACAAGGTGGCCGATTCGAGGCCTTGCCAGCCACCGTCTTGATGGTGGTGATGCTTTATGAATCCTGCAGATGGGGATGATTTGTGTTCTCAAGGGGAAAGCTTTGACGTGTGCGGCTCTGATATGCATTGTCGCCTGTGTGGAGATCAAAACGCTGGACGGGCGTCAAACACCCTGCGAAGGCCAAACTCTCCAGTGGCACGCAGAAAGAGAAATAAAGAGAGAAGAGCGTCTGTCAGCAGTGCAGGGCTGCGGACCGTGCTGTGGTCGGCTGTGAGGTCCCGGTGACCTGGCCCTGCTGGAGAGCTGGGCCTCACTGCTGGCTCTGGCCTTGACCAGCAGAGGGAACATGATACTTAAATCATTTATAATTAGCTCCTTCCCTCTGCTTAACAACACATGAAGATAAATGGCTTCCAAGAATTTTTCCAAATGGAAATAGTTGGTTTGGAATTAAAAGCTAGAACATGGTCCACAAGCCCTGTATTGTAGTGGTTCACTTTTTCTCTCCTCGTGCTGACACAACTCTTCTCTCTTCACCACCTTTTTTTTTGATAATCTTTACTGTGCCTGGAATGTAAACGCTGACACATCTTCATGAAAATAAATGTTTATTTCTTTACATAATACATTATACACACCAATGAATGTCCTTGTGGAACCGCACTAACCTGACTACATGCAGATTTTCTGTGTTGTTCATAATAGCAGATGTCATATGCAGTGTTTACGCTAAACAGGTCAAATGTCCAGTCACGTCTCTGCCTGCATGACTTTCTCATCTCTGTTCCTGGTTTTAAGATGAGCTGAGCTTCTCCAAGGCGCTATGAAGGGTCTTCAGGTCCTCTCTCATCTGGCTCAGGGCGTTTTGGATCTTTCTGGGCTGATCCAGAACCTCCACGCTGCAGGTAAAGGGGTCATAGCAAACTGCAAAGGGGCGCTTGATGTTGGCAGAGTATTTCCTGTGGAAACAAATGAATGCATAGTGTTGATAAAGTGCATAGGGAAGATTGGTGACGAGCATTAGAAAAACCAACATTATGTGGCCAGAACTGCTTCAGTGCTCCTTGGTCCAGATTTTACAAGTGTCTGAGCATCATATGCATCACATTTTTCTGCTCATCAAAGGTGTACAGTGTGAGGTTTTTGAAGATTTTGGTGATGTGCCAACAAATGAAAGGAAGGCTGATAGCAAGGGTGTAGTCAATGCAAGTTTTAACCCTCTGAACACCAAGCAATTTCTGAGTGTATTTTACTCCCGTCACATTTTTTACTCACTGTGGGCCCATTTTTTCACTGCAATATAAAGTCCTGCACCTCTATGGAAACAGCACAACCATGGCTAGAGGTAGAGAGAACTTAAATTTTGTGCTGTATAGCTCAGTAATGCCTCAAATCATAAAAACAATCAATGTTGAAATTCTTTGAAAATGGAATCAAAAAACATAATATAGATATTTTTTGGCCATACCGCCTTGTGGATGCCCAATCCCATCAGATCTCGGAAGCTAAGCGAGGTAGGGCCTGGTCAGTACCTGGATGGGAGACTGTAAGGGAACACCAGGAAGCCTGGGTGAATGCAGTGTGAGAGTGAGTGGTTGGTGGTGGTCGGAGGGGCCGATGGCGCAGATTGGCATCCTCGCTTCCGTCAGTCTGCCCCAGGGTAGCTGTGGCTACATACGTAGCTTAACACCATCGAGTATGGAGTGAATGAATAATGCAATGTAAGAAAAGCGCTATATAAAACCAATGCATTATTATTATATTTTAGAAATTATTGTTTTATTCTGTTTCCAGGCTTGCCTCCTATCTGCCCTGTGTAAACACAACCTGCAGTTCAGCTGAAGAGTCTATGATTTTTTCTCATGTCACTGTTGATCACAGCTCAGTCACTATTGGCTTCTTGGTTGCAATGAGGAGTGCAGAATTTTTTGTTTTTCACAGAATCTGGTGCAAACTGTTTATTTTTGGCAAATTTTAAATGAGACATAGAGAATTATGAGGTTTGGGCAAAACATCCCGATTTTAAGCCTAGATTTGCTTCAGTTTTCCATCAGTGGCACGTCTCAGATGAGTAGTTGAAGGACCACGGGAAATTCTTTCTGTTTCTACAGGTTCTGGCTCTGACAAATGGTCTAATTTTTCAGATTTTTAAAAGATAACATGCCTTTAAACCTGCTGACGAGTTTGGGGGTTCAGAGGATTAAGCTATTTCAAAATCAGCTTTCCCAACTTTTCTAGGAAAATAATGAACACGTTTGTTAGGCATCAAGGTTTTATTACCAGTAAAACTGAATGCAAATTTGTTGTTATAAAAAACTCCACGCAGGAGCTTTAATTTAGATTTTCTCCTGAATTTGTGTTTAGAATGGATTGCATAATGCATTATTAGTTCAGTTAGATGGCAGAAATTACCACGATAATGGATGTGAGTAAGAAACGGAATATGCTAAAATGTCATTAATAAACCAAGGACCACACTCTAAATTCTAAATGTGGACAGATTATACACAGTAAATTACCAACGCTAAACATTTCAAATACTTAAAAATTCAATATGCAGTCTTCTGGACTAAAAAAACTGCATTCTCTTTAAACAAACTAGTAAATAAAGAATGCACTATCTTAAGTGTTTCTTTCGCTAAATGTAAATCCTGCAAATCTTGCCATGATTGAATGACTGTAACTGCAAAAAACTGTCTTCATATTAAAGTTTAGCTGTGGTGTGATGCAACAATAATCACCAGTGTGTAGGAAGTAAATACCTCAGCTTCATCTTTGCATCCTCAAAGCTCTCAGACACAAAGTAAATAGGCTGGTAGGTTTGATCCTGGTACGGCTGCACTGCTGTCTCCTCTGGGTTGAAGGGCTTGTACTCCGGTTCATTCGACAGAGCGTACTGGAAAAACACATCAAAGACTGTCAGCACACAGGGAAAACACAGGAAAACCTCTGTGCATGTGTGGTAGTAGAGAACACACTCACAACAAGCTCTCCATAAGACGACAGAAGTCCAGCGCCGTAAGCTTTCACTGCTCCATTCTGCTTGCAGAGGCCAAACTCCACAGTAAACCAGTACAACTACAGAGAGAGAGCACAACAAAACAGGCTGATTAATATACTTTAAATCATCTGTAGCAGGATGCGATTAAGCATCAGCTGCAGTTATTTAATTTAGCCACTAGATGGCGCCGTATGACTGCATTAATGTGTCAAAACAATTGAATTGCATTTAAATGTCTTTCCTGAAGCTGCAAATCTTTAGTAAAGGGCCAATAAACCCTACCGTTGACAGTTTCTCAATGTCCTCATCTGAAGCTCCAAGTGAAGCAAGTCCAATCTCCTGGAAACATTCAAAATAATAAAGATTAAAAATAATATATTACATGCATGTGAATTATGCAAAATCAGAGTAACAGAAAGAGCATAATTACCTGTGAAAACTGGGCGAATTCTTTATCTGCCAGCATCGGAATATGGCCCAGTAGTTCATGACAACAGTCTCTGTCAGAGCAGATCGAACCGAGTTAGTAAAACAAGAAGCAGCTAAATGCACAAATGAATAAGTCTGTAGATAGAGAACGGTGACTCACGGCTCAGGGGAGTGCATGGGAGCAGAGGGGTGTCGGATGTACTGAGTGCACTGAAACACCCTGAAGGCCAAACTGGCCAAGAAGTCTCTGGCTGACAGCAGGCCGGCGACTGGACGCAGCTGGAAACCAGTTTTCTCTAAAGGGACAGAGGAGAGACGTCATATATAGAATTATCATATTGTAAATGAGGCAGGTTTATATGTGCAGCAGCTTTCAACAACAAGGAAATACAAAGTGCTTCACATGAGACAAGCAGCATTTATAGGAAGCCTGTAATTCAATTAATTAAACACACTGAGGTAACTTCATACTTCAAGAAAAGAATCAAGAGCATCTCAGTATACCTGTGCTGCTTAGATAGATACGACTGATCACTTCTCTTCTGCTGAGTCTCAAATATTAAAGCTATTACTGTAAAATGACTCAAGGCTGTTTAACATTGTTAACAATTTAGAATTTTAGTGACCACATAACATCTGATATTTTACATGTTTTATCACTTTTTTAAAGGACAGTTTTGGTCTACAAGACTTAAAATATTTCAAATGCATGACTGCATTTGTGTAATTGTATTTTAAAAAAAATTAAATAACACACTTGTAGCTCACCTAGTGTGTTATTTTGAATCAAATGTGCATCTATAAATACATAGTCAGCACACTGAAACAACTCTCAAATGTAGTTTAATACTTAGAAACCACTTCTACCACATCTGTCTGTCTGTCTGTCTGTCTGTCTGTCTGTCTGTCTGTCTGTCTGTCTGTCTGTCTGTCTGTCTGTCTGTCTGTCTGTCTGTCTGTCTGTCTGTCTATCTAATATTAGAAATAAAACAACTAATCAATTAGTTGATTGATGCAAAAGTAATCTATAGCTATTTTACTGATTGATTAATCTTATTAGTTTCAGCTTCTTAAATGTAAAGATTTTATGGTTGTTTTGGTCACATATGATAATAAACTGAGTATATTCGGGTTTTGGACTGTGGGGAGGGAAATTATAATGCTTTTTTGTGTGTGCAAATTTAGCCTCCTAATCATAAAAATGAAAGTAATTGTTCCAGCAGCTCTTCTTCTTATTCATGTCCTTTCTCTTGATGACTGAAATCTTTCTCAAATTTCTGTCTATGTTACCTATAAGAGAAATATTTCATGATTTTGCCTTTAAACTGTTGGATTTTAAATCCCAAATATCATATTTCTTCATTTTCTATCTTCTCTAGAGTTTAAAGAACAGCAGACACATTAATTTTTTACATTTTCACCACCTGAAACCTCTCCTGAATCTGTTGTTTCTCACCTTTCAGGAAGGCAGAGATCTCTCGGAGCTGAGGGATGCGTTCCTCTCCATAGCCGCACTCCTTCTCCAGCTGCTGCAGGCCGTCCAGGAACTGTCTGCAGGCCAGGCTGGGGTAAATACTGCGCAGCTGCTGGTAAACCTGCCGCCTTTAAACACAGTCACACCATAGTATCAGTGCACTTTACTCATCCTCCCACAATGCATCTGCATCTGTTAGTGTGCCGGCTGTTCTCACCATGTTGATACTTCCTCTGCTGTGTACTCCACTGTGGGCAGCGGGTCTCCTCTGCAGCAGAGAACACTCATTTAGAGATTCATTTAGAATATTTTACTGATAATCAGACTTTTATTTTGAAATGTGACTCACTGTTTGTATCTGAAGGCCAGCTCAGAGATGGCTGCTCGTCTTTTTCTGTACTCTGAATCATTGTATCCCTGTAAAAAAGACGTTAAATTATCATAAACAGCCTTTATTTATTATTAAATATAATGTTGCAGTAGATTTCTAAACACTCACCGGATGGTCCTGGTCCATGTCCGGATCAAATTTGGTTATTAACATGTTGCATCTGTCGAGGTCTTTTATCTGTCGGGGAAACCAGGGAACTGTGAACAGAAAGAAGATTAATTAGTGCTTGTGTAATTGGTCAGGCTGCATGTGATTATCAGAACTAAAGGAGCATTCAGAGGTTAAATGAGGCCTGAGACAATATGAGATGGTAATAATGGAAACAATAAACTCAGGTGCTTACCCTTCTCCTCTGGTACGGAGCGAACATCATCAGCGACTCTCTTCAGAGAGTTGATGAACACGTCCAGGTCGGAGCTGTGAACTTCACACTTCATGAAGAACTCCAGGTCTGTCGTGCTGTTCTTTGACTTCCTGCCAGGGCGACTCTCGATGTGGAGGAGTTTGGCTTCAAACGTCTAAAAGGGTTCAGAGTGACGGGATGTCAAAGAGGACTAAATAGACACTTGTTGCTCTTTTCTTTATGTTTTTTTTACTCTTTCTTTTCACTTCTGTGGTGCTGAGGACAAGCTTTTGCCTTAAACAATGATCTTGTAGTTTAGTTTTTGCCATTATTCTGAAGAAATTTTAATTTCTAGATCTCCACATGCTACTGGTGAGATTTCCATCCTGCCTTCATTTAAAACGAGTTTTATCTCCTTCTTTTCTCTCATCCGACACATTTATTGTGAAGCTTATAGGGACTGTTTAAACTTTAAATTGATCAACAGATCTTTTAATAAGAGAACTACAAAACGTTTTCTTCTAGGTAATGTAATACCTCAAACTCCAAGATTGGAGACTCAAATTGAAGAAAAAAAATAAGAGAGGGCTGCCCTTGTTCACAAGTGCTGGTAGAATTAAATTTAGAAAATACACAACTAGATGCTCTTCAAGTGAAGGGTCGATATCAGTAAAGATGGAAAAGATGACTATCCTACTTAATATGACTGTCATTCATTTATCCACATATTAATAAAGGATCTTTAGATTTAAAATCAGACTATCTCTGATAGTTTTTGGACTACTGACCAACCCTAAGGGCTTCTGTTAGAAAGAGGTGTAACCGTAAATATTTTTCCATCTTTGCAGAAGGACTAAATTAATTTAAATAATATTTTCTGATGCTGTTGAAGGTTTCAGTAATCTCTGTGAACACAGCAGCACATCAGGTCTTAATTTGAAATGCATCTTATTTTTTTGCAAAGCATCTTCAACATAGAATATTTAGATTTTTATCAGGGTTTTTTTTTATCAGTGTGAATCATGTAATAAGTCTGTCTGCAGCAAAGAAAAGTATATTTACTCAACTATTTGTTATTCAAGTTTTCATCATAGGAATTATGTATTTAAAAATAATAATTAACAAACAGTAGTTAGAATTAGCTTCACTTTACTCCTTAAATGAACAATTTCCATGCAAAACCTGTGATTATAATAAAAAACCAAAACTCAAAATTCGTTTAAATTGCCATTAAAACATGACAGCATAATAACCCA
>OMNN01024424.1:0-15331 GCA_900302755.1 Chromis chromis
AAAGCAAAACAAGAGGTGTAAAAATGTTAGAACACGTTGGAGATAAGTGGAACCGCATATGGTGAGAATGAAGATAATCCTTTGTGGGTTCATCACACTCCTTTCATAATATACATCGATCAGGCATAACATTATGACCATCTGCCTAATATTGTGTTGGTCCCCTTTATCTGGTCCAAAATGCTCTGAACCATTGGGCATGGACAAGAGGACCTCTCAGGGTGTCCTATGGGGTCTGGCACCAGGACGTTGGCAGTGGATCCTTTGGGTACTCTGGCTTGTGCAGTGGGGCCTCTGTCAATCCAACTTGTTCCACTGCATTCTGTTGATGCTTGATCAGAATGGGGTCTAGGAAGTTTGGAGGTCAAATCAACATCTTGGGCCATTGTCATGTTCCTCAAGATGTTCCTTATGGTTTTGCCATGTGGTGGGGTGCATTTTCCTGCGGGGGTAGGCCAGTGACATTTGGGATTTCCATTTGCATGAGGGAATGTGCTTGTTCTGGGACAATGTTTATTTGGGTGTCTAAGTCTCATCAACACGGATGCCAAAATCCAAGGTTTTCCAGCAGAACACCACATAGTACCAATATGATCAATGTTATTCACTTCACCTGTCACCTGTCGGTCAATGATCTGCAGACCTGTCTGTTTGATTTAAAAGCGTATTCTAAACTCCAAATGGAATAAATGTGGTAATTTCACAAGACCTCGAACCACTGATGTTCCAAATCCTGTCTATACTGTGTGTGGTGATCTAATTAATACAGTCAAGCACTATAAATATCAAGGGATCTAGTCAGGGAGAGATACAGATTAGATTCTTATACCAGAACATTTTCTGCTCCTCCTATGTAAACAGCAACATCATTATACAACCCACCATGCTATCTACACTGGATTATGGAGATAACCTGCATGCTCATGCTGCTCCCGCCACACTGAGACTGCTCAGCATGCCGTGATTCATTACTGCAGACAGTTATCACACTCACCACTGTGAGTTATATGAGAAGGCTGGCTGGACATCACAGGCAACTAAAAGGCATCAGCATGTCTTCATCTAGAAGTCCTTGCTGTCTGAAGTGCCAAGATATCTAACATCTTTAGTTGAGTTCAGAGCTCATCACCGTGACACCAGATCACAGGAAAGATTGGTTTTACATGAAAACTTAACTGGGGAAGAAGATTTCCAACACTATGCACCTCACTAATGAAATGAACTACAGAACAGTTCGAACTTGGAGACACTCATTCAACTAGGAGACTTTAAAATTCTAAGCTAAAACTCTTTCCTTAACTCTTGTAACTGGTATGATTGTAGTCTAGAATGAAAAAAATGGTGCCATTATGATGGAATATGTAGCTATTGTATTCAGGTCTCTCTTGCAAATGATATTTTGATCTCAATGAGACTTCCTGATTAAATAAATAAAAATTAAAAATTAATTTAAAACAGTCAGTAGCTTCTGGCTCTGTGCATGGCATGAAAGAACAAGAGCCAGGTAATGTCTTTTTAACCAGCTTTCACTCCAATAAACTGATCCGTCCCCAATCTGTCCAGAGAAATTAGGCTGAAGAAATGTCAGAAGGCAAATGTGACACAGACTGACAGCGATCATTTATTTACTCTACGATTTTGTGCAACTGCATTATTGTGTCTTTGCATAATAATAAGAAACAGGAAAAATAAGGAGCTATAAGACAAAAGCAATTACCAGAACTAAGCATGTTTCAATGGAGCTTAAGATTAAGATAGATGCATACAGAGAGAGAAGGATGTGGACTGTGAGGTTTTTACTTACTTGTAAGGCAAAGACAAATTTCCATTGCTTTGTGATGGACAGTAAAAAAAAACACATTCTAAAAATGGAGGTGGGTAAATTGCTTTTGAATTGCAAATCAATGTGCAGTGTGCGCCGCCTCTCAAGAAGAGCAGAAATTCAAGAGATGATGGAAAACTGAATAATACCAAGTATTTTCTTGTTAGTGCTTTACGGTCAAATTTTGCATGTTTTATTGGCGTGGGCGCTCGAAATAACTTCATTTGCAAAGACTCAGTGACTAAATGCATCTAAATTTAGACGGAATCGTTCATACTGCACCACAGAAAGGACAATATAGCCGACTGTACGCTGCAATATCTTTTTCAGTCTCTCTTCTCTCGTTTCCCCCATTTACTCCACACAAATGTGCTCTTTCCCCATGTAGAGAAAAAGATACTGCAGTTGCCGTTAAATCTGCTGACTGCACTATCACTCCACTATCAGTGACGGCCCCCACTTCAGCTACCCCAGAGGCAGCGGAATTAATATATGACTGAACCTTACACATTTATGGTATTTCAATAAGGTTCGGCGGCAGAGAAGAGTAGCAGGACAGCGGCGAGAGGCATTAATCATTTGCATTAGGACTTTTAATTGGTTTCCGTGTTTTAGTGTGAAGAAACTAAAGTAGAAATGAAACCCTGTGATCATAAACTCTGTCTCATGTCGGCGTAAAATAGGAGCAACAACAAAGAGGGAACCTGTGTTTATCTGCTCACCCCATTAAGCAGCAGAGGCGGAGGAAGGAAAAGATGAGAGGAAGGAAGGGAGGAAGGATGAAGAGGAAGGGCTGACTTTTTATTTCTTGTCGTCTTTCTCTCTCTATATATATATACAGTCCCAGCAGTGCTCGGGAAATTACTCTCTTCATAAGTCTGATGTGAAAGTCCTCATTATGCTGAGAGGAGTCCCACGGAGCTTGCTTTCTAGCAGCGCTGATTCGGGAGCAGTTAGAGAGGAAGGAAAGACACGCAGGAAGAACAAAAAAAAAAAAGCAGATAAATAAATAAAAACACTAACAGGTAAGGCGATGGTGGTACAGCCGATCAAAGGGAAAATAGGAACACAAACAAGAGAGATGCAAAGAGAGGCTCTGTTCTCTCGTCAGCTTTATGGCTTTTTTACTCCTGATAGATGTCTGTAGAGATGGCTATTAAATTTGATATTAATAATTCAGTTTTGAGGCATTTGCTTTTTTCTTTTTTTTTAAACCAATCCCTCCATCCTGTCCTGCATTAATAGTCGTGGTGCAGAATAACACACAGGATCCAAACAGAGTCAGGTGCGGCATTATTTTGACAGACATCCCCTTCCTTACTTTTACCAAAGAAATAATTAAACAGTTCTGCCCCTGACATCCTGCCAGTGTCTTTAATAAGAATATATAGGAAGTATTTTAAATTCCTAGTAGTAGCACTAGAAGTGACAGCTGATTGTAATATTTAACAATATGTTAATAATTGCTGCAGGTTTCTTAATGCATGGATTTTAAAGTCATATAAACAAAGCAAGCAGCATGTGATCATCAAAATCACCCAGAAATGACAAAGACAATCTGCAGTCAAGTATATTCTGTCAAAAGCTACACAACTTTGCAATTTGGTGGTCCCACCAGATAAGAGGACAACATGTCCTGTGTTTCAACATCCAGATATTCTACATGACATAAACATCTACTTTATGTTGCCTTTTAGAGATGGAAATGATGAAAAGAAGTTCTTTCAAAGGCAGATTCAGTTTGCATTGAACAGTTGAGCCTTGTCGCTGCTCACTAAAGTTCAATTTATCACTTTCTGTGTACAAACATAATATTCCACAAGTGACCATTCCACACACATGACTTTTAATCTGCAGCTCTGAGGTTGGAGGTAATAATGTTCTCTTTTTCCGCCCCATGCATGATTTAGGCAGATGAGGTGGGTGCATTTTTACACATAAATCTGCCTTGAAGCAGGTTTAAGGCCAGGCCATGGCCACACCACCGGGGGCAGAACAAGGTTTAACATTCCTCGGCGTTATCCGAGCCTTCACCTCGCACGTCTTGCCCACTTCATTTCCTAAAACACTTGACACAACTCAAACAAGCGTGCTGTCTGTTCAGAGGGAGTCTTTTAAGAGGATTTCTGTGCTCGGAATATAAATACTTTATGAGCCTTACAGTCTGGTGTGTATCGCTCTCCGGCTTGTAGCAGTGCTGCTCTCAATGTTCTAAAAGGGTGAGAGGTGAGGAAACACTTGATATTATAAAATACAGTTTAACATTGACTACAGAATCTCACCCTGTCAACCCTTTGCTGCTCTACGCTGTTGCATCAGCCTTATTAGTGCCTGCTGGGCAAACAGCCACTGTGGATGGAGGATGTGCTGCAGGAATATCGAAGAAAAGAAGAATGCAGCATGCTAAGACAGGGAGGCAAGACTGAAGATGACTGAAGAAGGCATTTAATAAGTCCGTCGACTGACTTTCCATTGGCATTTTGTCCTACCACTCCTATTTTTCTTGACAAATTTAGTGTTGCAGGCCATTTTATTACAACCTGGCACACATAAAATGGTCTCATACAATAAATAACCTGAGTTTTAGGGTAATTTCTACAGGTCTTCTTAACGAACCATTGAGACTACTAGCAGTGCCACTACTAACTCAGAAAACCATAGCAACAACCCAGTGACCTAAAACCACCTCACAGCTAAACCCCATGAGTACCTTAGCAACCTCTTAGCAACAACTTAGAACCTGTTTTGCAACAACCCGGCAATGACATAAGAATCCAATAACAGCACCTTGGGTATCATTTTGAATATGTTTGAAACCATCTCCCAAGTCATTAGCAGGATGGAACTAATCTAAATAGAGTAAAACGCAGGTGTAAGTAATAAAATCAATGTTAATTACCATTCATCTGCTTTACGTGTTATAGCTTTATGTCCCATTGTAATGTCTTCCTGGGACACTTTAATATAATTTAGTCACAGTTATTGTCATTAGGAAACACCTGTGTTTTTTTTTCTGCTGTGAAAAAAGGCCTTTGTTCGCTTCAGGAAATTTTTTGTTTCTGTTAATTAGCTGCTCTTTTGCAGACCGCCGCTTCCTGGAGAGCTGAAAGTTACTAAGGATGAGGAATTTTCTTGTTTTCCCCAGAGTGTACAAGATCTTTAATTATGTACAACTTCAAACATAACTAGCTGCGTTCCTTCTGCTAAAAGTCACCCTGTTAATTTTGGTTTCATATATATATATACAATAGGTGATACATGGTTCATGACACTGTGTGCATTTTGTCTCGTAAATCCCCTCTAGATCCCGATGACGGCATGACAATATAGTTCATGTTTGCTCATTGATTAGTGGCACTAAATCTCACGCTGAATTGAAAGAGCTGCTCATAACAACTACTGTGTAAGGTTTCATAATACTATCTTAATTAGATGCTTTCTGTCACCCACACACCATATGCCAAAAAGTGCGTGGGCGGATGTTTGGATGTTTTGAATATGTAAGACCACCCTTATTTTCTGGTGGTTATAGCTGTATTTCTGTAACAATAGCATCAATATATGCTGCTGGGCATTTTTTAGTACAGAAGAGTTTGGAAGAACATTACCAGGTAGACTATAATATTTCAGCTGGACAGTTTTGCTGAAACAAAGCTCCTTCTTATATTCCTTTTCATAAATAGCTTTAAGAGCCCACTGCTCTTTTTGTACCTACTAATCAAATTGTGTAACACTATGACACATTGAACAAACTGGCCACAAATCAACATTGATGTTATTTTTACAGCAGGGTGAATAAAACATGGGGGTGTTTTGTGTCAAATACTACCTTGAGCACTGGAGAGAAGAAACTAGAATAGTTGAGCTGCCATCCTGGAGCTACACAGTGAGAATAGTATATTAAGAGAGGGGCTATAACTCATGAGGCTTCCAGTATTCTGCTGCTCTCTGCTGGTGGTAAATGACTAGTACAAAATATTACAGAGCCCATGTGTGACACTTGGAACGCAAGAAATTTGCAAGTACATTAATCTACACTTACACAGAAGGCATACATTTTCTGCACTGTCAGTTTGCTCCTAGACATTATACTTCTAATCATCAGTTAAACCCATGATTAAATGAACTCCTTATGCTTTTGATATGAACATTTTAATCTTTATACTCCCACCCAAACATCACATAGCCTATAAAAATAGCTAGGTGCCGTTTTATCTTTCTCTTATGGAGATATTTATTGTAGATGTAGACCAGGGTAAATTATACCACAATCCAGACACACAAAGCTCACAAACGGGATGACAAGAGAAGGGGTTTTCTATTTCAATGTCAGGGTTAAACATGTTCAAGAGAGAAAATTTGTTGAGAAACCACTATTTTAAATGTGTATAATAACTCTATGTTTGTTTGTCTTCTTTGACACTGCATAATTTAATAGGTAGCTTACATTAAGACATTAAGAGCTACTAAAAGCTCAGGTCAAATTCTAGTTCAATGATGGCCAATGGATTTCATTGCAACTCAAGAAATATTTTGTAATAATCAAAACAAAAAGAACATCCAGACAGATGTGACTTCTTACCTTATCTTTTCTTCGATCAGGCACACCTACCTCCATGGATGAAACAATGGCCCCCTGGGCACCCACATGTCAAAGGCTCTCCTTTCCTTCCACATAGGAGGAAGACTTGAAGAGACAGAAAAAGACCACAAACCATGCAGCTGTGTTGTAGTTGTTTTGTGTCTCACACTATGCAACTTGCTGATGTTTTGCATGCCTTTATAGTGGTTTGTGTCTGTTTGCAGGCATTTTGCATCAAATTTTTCATCTCACTTTGCATTACTTTCTGGGAGACTTTTGCAGGTGAAGACCAGGGCCTGTTCATTAGTTTACTTTGTTGTATTTTCTATGACAGTTGTTCAAATATGTGTCACTGAAAGCGGTTAATTCAACCTGAGGCACGAGGCACAGAATGCATATATACACTTCCTTAGAAATAAAGTTGGAGGGGAAAATGAGAAAAAAAAACTCTCTCTGGGCGCCAACAACATGGCCAACAAGGAAAGTTATGTTTGGATCACGTGGTTCATGTCACAGTGTTCTCGGTTGTGATTGGTTGAAACTCGTGGTTCCGCCCATAACAGCGCCTGCGCATGTTTCCCGCGCGGAGTTGCGCCCGCGCCGTGACGCTGGGTGTTGGGTGATACTTCGGGATTCAGTTGTCCGGATTATCTTCACAATATAGTAAAAACTAACTTTAAAACTCGATAACATGGCGAAGCAAAGCTCGCTTTTCAATTTTTTCACCAAGTCTCCGCCGCCGGTCTCCAAACCGAAGCCGAGTCCCTCTCCGACCGAGGCAGACCTGCCCTCCTCCGTGCAGAAGTCCAACTCCTCTCCGAAGGAACAAGCTAAACAGAGCCCGACAAAGCAGCCAGCCAAGGCCAGCAAAGCTCAGCAGAAAAGTAAACCCAAGACCTCCAGCGGGGGATTCAAGAAACTATTCGGCGACAAGACTCCAGCAGCCAAAGACAGGTGAGTTCGCTTTGGGAGCCGTATAATTGCTGGAGACACGTTGCGCACTGTTGTCTTCTGTCTGCTGCAGACCGTTTATAAGGCCTCATTAGCTAACTTATGCAAATGTTACCGATTTTATTTGAAGAAGCAAGTAACTTCAAGTGTGCGTTTTGCATTTGGGACGACTTACTCAACGTAGAGAATGTACACGCTGCATGGCTAGTTAAATTGGTCGTGCATTTGACTCTTATAAGTAATCGCAGGTGACTTGATCAGAGCTGAGCAGACCATGCATTGCGAGGTTTTCAATTGGTCAAATCAGTGTAATCCTTATGAATGTTAAGGTGGAACACTGAGAATAAATTGAAAATGTACTGATCACTGTAACTTGTAGTTTAGACAGTGTAGACATCCCCTCCTCACACTTTAACCAGATGGTATATGACATTACATTGTATTGTGAATCACAGCAAGACTAAAATGTAGAAAATAAAGTGCCAAAAATGAAATTAAATAACAGTATTATCACAAATGAATGACAAGTGTCTTTGTCAGTGATTTTTTTTTTCTTGAGCCAGAGATGCATGTTTTAATTAAAGGCTTGCAGTTTAAATTTGAGTTCTCCATGCTTTCATGGTAATTCTCCTGATGCATAAGAGAAGGTAGTTTTTCAGTGCAGGTATTAGGATTTGCTTGGTTCCAGTTAGAGATTATTGCAAAACTACTACAGCTCTTTAGTGCTGCAGTTTTACAACCATACACTACAACCTGAGCTCTGTTTACAGTCATGTCAATGTTAATTAACGGACCAGTGATTAATGTAGGGCTAAAAAACATAAGTTGACTTGAATTATTTTTCCACCTAAAATGCTGACACATTTCTCAGCTTTGTTCTAATATAATAAATTGATCATATTTGAGTTTGGAGATTTGGTCGTACTCATCAAGGGAGCTGAAGATATCGGCTTGGGCTTTAGGAACTTGCAATGGGTATTTCTGCTTTTCATGTACCACGTTGTTAATAAATTGATCAAGAAAATAATCAGCAGATTAATAAATAGTGATGATCATTACTATTTTGGGACAGACCGATTATCGGTCGACACTGGCCGATTATCATGGCGGTGTGTGTGTGTCTTTAGGTCTAATACAGCCACCTTCCTGTGTCTGTAGTCACTCTGTGGTCTCGGATATGTCTCAAGCAGAGACTGCAAACACTGAACAAGAAACACAAGCCGTTGCCACAAACCAGGAAATCGGCTGCTCTCACAGTGGTAGCTAACGGCTAGCAGCTAAGTTAGAAGGCAGCCACAATTAGACCTGAAACAGAGTCTGGAAAACAATAACTAATGATCCTTTAAGATATGGACCTTAGTGGGCAATAAAAGTAATAGGACAATGGAAGATTAAGAAAATAGAGAAGAACAGCAGATGAAACTGCAGGAGACAAAGTGATTAATCTCAGTTGATCCCACATAAACAGAGGAGAGTGTCCTAATTTAATCACTCCTATTTCTATTTTATGTATTCATTTATAGTCACCCTTAGAAGAAGAAGCCTGGTTATGAATGACAGGTTGTCTGCTATCACATGCTGTTTACATTTAATGTGTATCAGTTCCAAATATCCTTTATTGGCCTTTCTTGATTACCAATAATTGGCATCATTATCGGCTCTGAAAAATAACACCCATATCAGATCACTATTACTATTTGCAGCTTAACTCAGTTCTCACTAGAATGGATGTAATAAACATAGGATAGTGGTTATTATTCTTGTTCCTTATTCTATAATGACAAAAAACGCCTGTATTGGTCCGGCACAATGTATGACTTCTAAAATGTGACTATGCTTTTCTCACTTGCAGCAGCTCCACATGCCCGTTCAATGCTGGGACCCTTGTGTGGGCAAAACTGGAAGGTCACCCCTGGTGGCCATGCATGGTGGTGCCCCAACCTCTGACCGGACAGCAGATGAGGGGCCGTGGTCGGGCCCAGCGCATACATGTTCATTTCTTTGATGAACCTCCGACCAGAGGATGGGTCAGCGTCAAATATGTCCGACAGTATCAAGGTTGGATGCTACTTTTCATAATTATGATCAAAAATTGTGAGAAACATTAGGCTTTTTGGGACTGTTGTGTGCTTTGTTCACCCAGTAATTTAGACTGTTTTGTCATTTGCACAGGCTCTGACAGCAGTGATGCTAAAACTGGAGGGGTGTTCTTCAGTGGGAAACCTGTAATCCGTCAAGGGATGAAGCTTGCTGATGCAGTTATGTTTGACACCCCTGAAAAACGATTAAAGATGCCTCTCTGCATGGATCCATCTGATGACGAAGAGGATGATGAAGAAATGGAGGTTTGATAATCATTAATTAGTAAAAAAGACATGAAACTCTCCATTTTACTACTAAATAACAGCACCTAATTCTTCTTTTCATCAGTAGTAATATAAAGTGTGTCATATTTGATCAAATCATTTATGTGAGTTGCGTCTTTTAAATGTTTGCCTGTTCTCTTTTACGTTTCTTTGTTTTTATTCCAGCTCGACAACTCAACGTTGACTGATGAAGACGTCAGTGATGTGGACGAAGAGAAAGATGAGGAAGCGAAGCCATCCAAAGTCAGTCGGCGTTCATCCCGTGCTTCAACAGAGAAAGGGAACAAAGCCAAGCGGCGTCGCATTATTGTAGCCTCGGACAGTGACGGATCAGATGAGGAGTTTAAACCAGAACGTGCTGCATCAAGCAGTGAGGATGAAGAGGAAGAAGCGACAGTGAGCAGTGAAGAGGAGAGCACCCAGGAGTCAGAAGTAGAAAGCCCCATCAAGCCTGTAAAGCGCAAACGTCCTGCAGAAAATTCCGCCAATACAAAAGTAAAAATACCTACTGGTCCATCTGCTGCACCCAAACGAGCCCCGACAGCCGTCACAGCCGAAGCAAAGTCTCGTTTGTCAGCCTTCTCTGCTCCTGACAACTTTGAGAGCCAGACAAATGGATCAGGCTCCACTGGAGGTGCTACAGTTTGGGATCATGAGAAGCTGGAGTGGGTGCAGGATGGCAGGAGGAAAGACAGGAAAAGGCGGCGACAGACAGAGGATGACTATGATCCTACCACCCTGTATGTGCCAGAAGACTTTCTAAACAGAAACACTCCCGGCATGCGTCGGTGGTGGCAGCTCAAATCTGAGATGTTCGACACAGTGATTTTCTACAAGGTGGGAAAGTTTTATGAGCTCTACCACATGGATGCTGTGATTGGTGTCAACGAGCTAGGACTGACATTCATGAAGGGGACCTGGGCACACTCGGGCTTTCCAGAGATCGGCTTTGGTCGTTTCTCAGATGTACTTGTCCAGAAAGGCTACAAGGTGGCTCGTGTGGAGCAGACGGAGACCCCAGACATGATGGAGGCACGCTGTAAGACCTTGGCTAAACCCACAAAATTTGACCGTGTAGTGAGAAGAGAAGTGTGTCGTATTATCACACGTGGTACCCAAACGTACAGTGTGTTGGACGGTGCTCCCTCAGAGAGTCAGAGCAAGTTCCTCCTGAGTTTGAAGGAAAAGGCTGAAGAGGAAAGCTCCGGTCGTTGCCGCACCTACGGAGTCTGCTTTGTTGATACCTCTGTGGGTTGTTTTCATGTCGGTCAGTTCCCAGATGATCGTCACTGCTCACGCCTGCGCACCCTGATAGCACACTTTGCCCCCGCTGAGGTGCTCTTTGAAAAGGGTAATCCATCCGTTGAAACACGCAAAATACTCAAGGCTTCTCTGTCCTCTGCTCTGCAGGAAGGACTTAATGCAGGAACACAGTTTTGGGATGCTCAGAAGACACTCAAAACCCTCTCAGAGGAAGATTATTTTAAAGAGACTGCTGACACCAAGCAGGGGGCTGGGAGCAGTTTTCTCCCCGCTCTTCTGAAAAAGATGACCTCTGAGAGTGATTCACTGTGCCTTACTCCTAAAGAGGGCTATGAAATGGCTCTGTCAGCTTTGGGTGGATGCATATTCTACCTGAAGAAATGTCTGGTAGACCAAGAGTTGCTCTCCATGGCTAACTTTGAAGAATATGTCCCTGTTGATGTGGAGATGGAGAAAGCTGACGGACCTGCCAGTTTCTTTGCCCGGACTCGTCAGCGTATGGTCCTTGATGGAGTGACTCTGGCAAACTTGGAAATATTTCAAAATGGGTCAGGAGGGACAGAAGGGACGCTTTTGGAGCGTTTGGACACATGCTCTACCCCGTTTGGCAAGAGGCTGCTGAAGCAGTGGCTCTGTGCCCCTCTTTGTAACCCCACATCCATCAGGGACAGACTGGATGCAGTGGACGACCTGATGGGAGTTCAGGGTCAAGCTAGTGAAATTTCAGACCTGCTTAAGAAGCTCCCTGATCTGGAGCGTCTCCTGAGTAAGATCCACAGCATTGGGACTCCTCTGAAGGGCGAGGACCACCCTGATAGCAGAGCAGTGCTATATGAGGAGGTGACATATAGCAAGCGTAAAATTGCCGACTTCCTCTCAGCCCTGGAAGGCTTTAAAACAATGCAGGAGATCATTTCTGTCTTTGAGCAAGTGTCAGGCGAGTTTCATTCGACATTGCTTTCCCAAGTTATCAGTGTGAAGAGTGAAAATAGTGGCCTCTTTCCAGACCTGTCTGCTGAACTCAGGCGCTGGGAGACGGCTTTCGACCACCAGAAAGCCCGCACTACTGGTGTCATAACCCCTAAAGCTGGCTTTGACCCAGAGTTCGACCAGGCGCTGACAGGAATCAAGAACTGCGAGCGAGAGCTGCAGGATTACCTGGACAGACAGAAGAAGAGACTTGGCTGTAAAAGCATGGCCTACTGGGGAACGGGACGAAACCGCTTTCAGATGGAGGTTCCCGACAGCGTCTCGGAGAGGAACATCCCCGAGGAGTATGAGGTGAAGTCTACAAAGAAGGGCTGGAAGCGTTACGTTACAAAGGAGAGTGAACGCCTGTTCTCAGAGCTGCAAGGATTTGAGGAGAAGAGAGACGCTGCACTGAAAGACTGCATGAGGAGGCTCTTCTACAACTTTGACAAGAACTACAAGGACTGGAAGACTGGTGTGGAGTGCATGGCAGTGATTGGTAATGACATTTGTTTTTAAATTATAATCTGCATTGTTTTTTTACAGTACAAAACATTCCTTATTTTCTGACTTTTTTTTATGTGATTGTTCTTTGGAGGAATGTTTTTTGTGCTTGTGGAAACAGCCCTGCATTGCAGGTGTCTGCTCTGAATGCATTTCCTGCAGATGTTACCCATAAACCGTCATAATGTGTATTTAACATGATGATGGTGCAGCAGTCTGAGTGCTTGTTAAAAATAATACTGTCCTTGAGTGACTGTTCCATTTAAAACTTTGCTAAGTTTACACTAATTAGCTTGTTTTTCTCTGTTAGGGAAGTTGTATACCGGTATTTGCTCCTGACAGACGGAGATAATTGCACAGTTTATTACAGATCTCTGGTGCAGTAACATAATGTGCCTTTAATGTGTTTTTCTAGCACTGGGCCATCCCTTAGCCACAAGTCTGGCTATATTTATTTTGTTTTAACAGAGCTTGGCTGCAAAATACTCCCATAACATAAGAATGTGGGTAGCAAATCATGTTTTTTAAAGAGTTGTAAAGGGCAACTGGTTAAATGATCAGTGTTAATTTGTTTCAGATGTGCTGCTGGCATTGTCACGCTACAGCCAGGGAGGAGAGGGACCAATGACCAGGCCACAGGTGGTGCTCCCTGAGGATGACAACCAGGTAGCACCCTTTATTGACCTGACTGGATCTCGCCACCCCTGTGTCACCAAGACCTTTTTTGGCGATGACTTCATTCCTAATGACATCTTTATCGGCTGCTCTGGTAGCAGTGAAATTGAAGAGGAGGAAGGTCGTGCCTCTTGTGTCCTCGTCACAGGACCAAACATGGGTGGAAAGTCTACTCTCATGAGACAGGTGGGTCCTTTATGGATATTTCTTCTCCATGTGAAACAACGAAAAACTAATTAGAATATAACATTCACATGGATAGTGGAGGTTTATCTCTGCAGGCCCATATTAAGTAACTCTGATGCTCTTTTTCTACAGTGTGGACTCGTGATCATTCTTGCCCAGCTGGGCTGCTATGTTCCTGCAGAGAACCTCCGCTTCACACCAGTTGACAGGGTCTTCACCCGGCTGGGAGCCTCAGATCGTATCATGGCTGGTAATGTCACAAACTACTTTGACATAGATGGAGCAATGATCTCAGCTTCCACCTCATGAGCTAAGCTTGTATTGTCGACTGTGTCTTCTGTAGGAGAGAGCACCTTCTTTGTGGAGCTGAGCGAGACTGCCAGCATCCTGCACCATGCCACTAAACACTCACTTGTGCTCCTGGATGAATTAGGTAAACATTTATTGCTAATTAATAGTAGCTCATATTGAACATCATAGGTGGTCTCCTGCACATTTGTATTGTGTTGGCGGTATGTTTTCAGTATGTAACCATTCGGATGCAAACTATTCGCAGGAAGGGGCACAGCCACATACGATGGCACAGCGATCGCTAGTGCGGTTGTGAAGGAGCTTGCTGAGAAGATCTGCTGTCGCACCCTCTTCTCTACACATTACCACTCCCTGGTGGAGGACTACGCCAAAAACCCTGCTGTGCGTTTGGGCCATATGGTGAGTACAGCAATGCTAGTCACGCTAAACACCACACTACATGGGCAAACATTCGCAGATGCAAAAAAATAAAAGACAAAGAAGAGCCAGATTCTATTTCTTGCTTAGTTTTCTCCTGCTGAGACATAGTTCATGTTTTCATATAGAACCTAGGAAGTCTATTTTTTCTAAACAGATGAGTTATTTGTTTCTTTAAAGTAATAATTTATGTGTATGAATTATGAAATCATTCCCTCAAACTGTAAGCCATCCTGTATAACTGACTTCATTTTGCATTGCTTTACAAAGCAGCAAGTTTGCACCGACAGTAGAAGCCAAATTTGTTCAGTTTTCTGAAACTGTGTTCAGTGTAGCAGTTGAAATGAATGAGATAGATGGCATAACTTTACAACACAGCTGCTTGCCGGGTGCCTTCATTGTCTTTTCAACACAATCTGTATCTTTCTGCTGCTGTTAAGTTCCCACTACCTTAGCCACATGGTGCAAATAATTTGAGGAAATTAGGTAATTTTGTGCACAGTGTTCCAGCAGAACTGTTAATTAATCATGCGCACAGATAATTTTCCCCTTGTGCTCAGCAGTTTGTGTAGTTTCACTGTTGTGTGTATGTTGTGAATTCTGTGCTGTGCCTCGGTGTAATGTCCCCGTCAGGCGTGCATGGTGGAAAATGAATGCGAGGATCCAAGTCAAGAGACCATCACATTCCTCTACAAGTTCATCACTGGCGCTTGTCCAAAGAGTTATGGATTCAATGCTGCTCGACTCGCCAGCCTGCCAGAGGAAGTCATTCAATCAGGACACAGGAAGGCCAAAGAGTTTGAGAGGAGCACCATCAGCCTCAGACTCTTCAAGTATGTTTTAGTATTGCTCTTCTATTCTGTAGCTACTGCAGTGACATCCAATACACAGACGTGACTTTAATAAATGTCAAAGCTTGGTTATCCATTTCCCCCTCTTATCTCCTCTGACAGGAAGCTCTGCCTGTTCGCTGAAGATGCTACACTGGACAGCACACACTTTGCTTCACTCGTTCAACTGCTCAACACCCTGTAATTTGTACACAAACTGTTGTTGCTGAATTGTTGTGTTCTCAGCATTTGGAAAAAACACTACTGTAATGATCTAATAAAGTTTATTTTTAAAAAATGACAATGTTTCATCTAGGAAATTAAACCCTTTTAATTCACGCTAGCGCCTACATAACGGTTATTGAATACTTCACAATATATTAAGTCTAGATGTTATGATACATGCATACATTTCAGTCTGTATGAGAACCCACAATCACCAGTACACATGAAT
>OMNN01024424.1:15374-31073 GCA_900302755.1 Chromis chromis
CCATAAAGCGCTGTATATAGATACTTGTCTCAGCTTCAGTAGAGTAAGAGCTTTTGAAATTCTCCAGCAACATTGGCAAACAATGGAAAAACACAAATGCTTTCACAAGACTTGTCAAAATTAAGTCTCTAAAATAAAACTGTCTTTACAGGCCATGAAGCAGCATTTGTGCCTGTTGATGAAGAGGAGAAAGACGACCACACTGACTAATACAGATGTATATATAAATTATATTATCTACTTAACAGACTCCATCAGCAATGTTTTTAATTTGGTAACAAGTAAAAAAAAAAAAAAAAAAAAGGCTGTGTTAATGAACACATCGTGGATTTATCTGCTAAACAAACTGCACCTCTAAGCAAAATGCAGCAAAAATGGTTGATTTCCCTCCACATCTTTCTTATCACATTTTCCTGTGAGTTGTGTCTTGCGTGACAGCCAAACAGGACAGTAAACAGAAAATATGCATAGATCATGTAAAACAGACTGGAATACGAAAAACACTTATGATACTGTTCCAAACACAAGAAGTGATACAAGTCTTGTGAAAGCATATTTCAGCATCTATTTTTCTATATTGCAAATGTACACGAGTCAACATTGCTGGAGAAAAAGTTTAGTGTTTTCCTCTATTCTCTGATCTCTTTCACAGAAAGAAGTTAGATACTGCGACATGAGTATAATTACAGCAATTCTAGGGTATAATAACCAAAAAATTAACACATTTAATAAAATAAAGACATTCAAGTACAGTAAGATTTTTGCATGAAAATACAAAACTACACAAAAAGCATTAAATCAAATCTCAACAGCTGTCTTGAGAAAAAAAAAAAAAAGCTGAAGTGCTAGGTCATTTTTCCCGTACATATCATACGAGCACGTCGGTTGCCCAGTGATGGAAGCATTGTTGTATTTGGGGCCTTTGCCTCCTCATGAGAAAAGTTGTGCCTCTTCTGACTAAGCATCTGTCCGCGATGGATCTGTACACGACTGCGGCATCTTGTTCTTCCACTTCCTAAACGCGGATGAGCCTCGGTGGTTTTTTGTCCATCCCTCACCGGTGTTGCTTGCATGACCAAGTCAACACACCCACAAACCCTGAGTCAGCTGCTCTTCTGCTCTGTTCCACGGATGTCACCTTTTTTTGTCAAATAATTGAAGGAAAAGAAAAAGAGAGGCATCCATAATCAGACTTGTTTTTTCTAAATGTCTCCTTTTAGCATATTTGTGTCCCAAGTCTCTCTCTCTTTTTTTTATATTAAAGTCGCTGTATATGCTCTGTCAAAGTGAATCTGTATTTTAGTTTGGATTTCCTCCTCCACTGCACAACTTAAAGTGTCTTATGTCCATTACTGCTGAAGCGCAAAGGGACCTCGGGTCTTGAGCTCAGTTGTGCTGCAGTGTATTGGACTCTATAGGGGGAGCCGAGTCATACAGTGTGTCTGTGTCGTGTGTCGGCTCTCCAGCTAACGTACAAGGATTTGACAGCGTCCCTGCACCACAGTCACAGAAGAATCTACAAGTGGAGAGGGAAGAGCAGAAATAATTATGCTTGGTCAAACAAAAGTACATTACACTCAATTTTATGTACACTCAGTGATCAGTAAAAACTAAACATTTTACTCTGACAAAAGCTGTCAGGGATCCATCAGAAAACCTGTGGTGCCTTAATAGGAAAGCCAGCAGACATCATTCTTCATCTTTATACAACATTCTCCTTGGTCTGCCTTAAAATCAGACTGAATTGCAGTTTTGTTCCTCTTAATTCATTCAATGTGACACTGTGTGTGCGTTGCCACCAGATCTATTTGAATAACCCAACATATACCCAAATGTGAGTGTAATGGCCATTTTGATGTTGTATATATCTGTGGGTGTATGTTAGACATTAATTAGTCCACAAGAGGGTGTAATTGGTTTGTGAGTCATCAGGGAGTGTGTGTATTTAGGTAGGAACCTTTGTTACGTCAGGTGTTGCTTGACGGGGTGGAGCACAAATGGTTTTTGACCGCTACGCTATGCAACAACGCCGCACCACTGATTGTGAAGTATGAATTGTGGATGGTTTAATTTAATGGACCTTTTTGGACTCAAATGGGTGAGCAAATAAAAGAAAATAATTATTCTATTCTCGAAGTCGGACATTGTTTACTTCGAATCACAGTACAGATGTACGTAGTGAGCGTGTCAGTCACTAGACCTTCAGTAGCCGGTCAAGGTAGCTTTAAGCATTGGGCTTAGCAACTATAGTGAGTTTTGATCAGATGTTTCAAACTTTCTTTTAACAAATTTGAGTTTCTACCAACAAATCTTCAGTGGGATTGTTTTTTGGGGGGTTTTCTGCCCATTATCATTTCACCTGAAAGCTGCTTGAATTATTCCTATATAATTATTACACGCATGATGAATAAACATAAAACACCCATTTTGATGCTCTCAGCAACAGAAATAAAATCCATTAGTCTCAGAGAGCTGCAAATAAAACCAAAGACACCTGCATGGCTTTAACAAACTAACCCCTTTAACTCAATGCCAAAGCCCTGGATCACTTTCTCAGACAGGAGAGGTTCTCTACCTGTTTAGTTGCCATTACTTGCCTCAGGGGTGTGATGGATTCTGTGTTGGTTGATCTGTGTGTTCATTAAATGTGCCATTCTGTAACCTACCCCAACTTATACAGTCTGAGAGATCACATGGTTTCATACCACTATATTCACAAACAAAATGTAAATATGGAAGCAGAGATAGCATAGCACACACATGTATGTAGTAACATGCATCCAACAGTAAAAGAAGGGCTGTGGTGTGTTTTGGTAATTCTGTTTGTATCATTCATTTGTAGTATTATAAATCAGTAACACTAACCTATCGTGTCTGATGAACTCCACATCATGTCCTTGGTGACACTTCTTGATGCAGTTCACACAAATGGCATTGCGGTCTGTTGTGTTACAGGTGTGACACCTGTGGGGAACCCAAAGCATCTTAGTTAACAATCACAAAACAACAGACGTTATTCTAGTTACTTTGATTGCACTATTAAATCTGAATTACCTGTAAAAATCGTGCATTGGGTAGCTGGTGTAACTTGAAATCTTGTACAGGCACTGACCTCTGCTCACAGCCTTTTCAATGGCATCTTGATTGTTCATTATTTTATTATCTGGAAGAAACAGCAGAATTGGTACATTACAGGTCACTGACATTTTGATCCGTTTTCTGTTATAATTTAGGGCTTGTTAAGAAAATGTGGCATATCATACCTTTCATTGTAACATTGACACCAGATGCAAGAAACAATCCCCCAAAACGATTGTTGAAGATCTGATTGCCTTCTAGAGTCGCTGTGGCATGGTTAGTGATCTCAATACCTAGAAGTGAAAAAAGAACAAGGCATAATGTACGTCGTTAAAACAATGTGTTCACACAGGCTTATTTGTGAGGATTTTAAAAGCCCATAATAATTAGACTCAAGCGCCTCATCACAATTTTAAATGATGAGCCATTACAGATTGTGTGCAGGTGTTACCCACCTGCAGCGAAGCCATCAAATATCCTGTTTTTCCGCAGTACAGGGTGACTGTTGGTGCTAATGAGGACTCCAGCTTGGGCATTTCTGAAGATGTCATTCTCCTCCAGCAAACCTAATGACACAAAAGAGGCTTCTAATCAAACAAACCGCTGATATGAAATTGAAACTGAATGGTTTAGAGATAATTTGTAAGAATTATGCTGATCTATCAAACAATACAGGGCTTCTCTAGATTATGAGCCTAAACTGAATCTAGTCAATTGTACATCAGTGAGTTTCAGGCATTTCTGTGGCTGAACAACTGTAACAAGTATTTACTGCACTTTCACAGAATAAATTGATTAGTTACCTCTTCCTCCGTTGAATATACAGATCCCGCCGTCTCTCCCGTCATGGATCTTATTCCTCCGCAGAGTGGGGTTGCTGTCCGTCTTGATCCACACTCCTGCCATTGCATTGTCAAAGATCTCATTGTCCTCGATGAAGCCTAAGCCTGAAAAACACATGTTCATGTTTTTGATTAGTGGGTAACTGTTGCCACATTGGTCAAACACTTTAATAGCAGTGGCCTTGACTCACTGTGGAAAAATAAAACAGAAAAGACTTCTCACCTGAGTTGTAAACCAAAATACCACCATTCTGGCCTCCCCAGATCTTGTTCCGCCTGATCTTGGGATTGCTGCCGGTCCTGTCAAAAAAAGGACACACAACGGACAGGTGAGCCACTGCTTCAATAACGTTATATTTCTTTCCTTTCCCATTTAACCATTTTGATATCAGGACATCCAACTCAAGTCAGACTTCAATGAATATTTACACATTTTCATTGTCAGTTTCCACAAACCTTATCTGAACTCCGGAGTACATGTGATTGTAGATATCATTGTCTTCCAGCACACCATGGCCATTGTCATAGAAGTAGACCCCAACCTGTTTAAAACATATTGGCTGTCATTTCTTCCTGTTATTAAAATGCATTTGTGATTTTTTTATAATTATAAATACGTAAGCCAGTCTGACCCTGCAATTTCTAATGACATTACACATCAGAATTATGACACAGGTATAGCAGTGTAACTACATCACATCAGATAACAGCATACAACTGATCAATGACAGACTCTTGTCACTGACTTTACATTTATTTCTCAACATTAAATGTGTAACTGGGCTGTAATCTTACCTGCTTCCCGCTGTGTATCCTGTTCCTCCTCAGTACTGGCGTACTGCCCGTTGTCACCCACACTCCTGCTAGTGTGTTGCTGTACACCTCATTCTCCTCTATGACTCCCTGTCCTTTTTCATGCTGCGTGATGCAAAACCACCATAAATCACTGCTATGTTTCAAAATTATAGCATAGGAACTTTCTGAGATGTAAGAATATTTTGGATTATTAAATATGATGTGATTAATGGCTGCATGTTGTAAAAATAATTACCACGTAGATGCCGCCATGTTGGCCATCATGGATCTTGTTGTGCCTGACAATAGGGCAGCTATTTGTCCTGATCTGGATTCCTGCCAGGGCGTTACCGTAGATGTCGTTTCCTTCAATGAGGCCTCGGCCATCACCAAAAATATAAACGCCACCTTGGTTCCCGTTAAAAATGGCATTGCCCCTGCATTTAAACAAAACAACAAAATTGAGGGCATGACTTTTAAAATGATATTTGCAGCCTATTTGACCTTTGACATCCATACTGACCTTATTGTGGGGTCACTGTTAGAGGTGATCCACACCCCTGCAAAGTTATTTGCATAGATCTTGTTTTCAATGAACTGGCCGCGGCCCTTTTCGTGCACATAGATGCCTCCCGTCTGACCATGATGGATCTCGCAACGAACCACTGTTGGATTGGCGTACGCCTTCACCTCAAAGCCGGCTATACGGTTCCTATGGATGTTGCAGCTCTCAAAGTAACCCTGGAAATAGAGAGACAATTACAAAATTACAGTATGCCCTATTATATGTAATATTATAGTGTAAAAGGCTTTTCAGCTAACAAGAAAGCAAGAGAACTAAGAAATATGTCTTAACAATACATCACTCTTCTGCTTCTTCACATTATACATTGTGTAATTATATTTAAATGAATTATTATTATTACCCACCTACATACAGAGCATCATACAACTGTGGCCTTGCTTTGACACCACAGTACTAACAGTACATGTCTTAAAAAATGTTCACTTCTTGTCATAGCATTTAACAAAAATCATGGCATCTGATAGCAAATGGTTAATATCATTTTTCTTTCAAGCCTTCTGAATACACAACAAACCTATATCATATACCATATACTAACAAATGAGACCAAATGGTACTTTTTACAAATAAAAACTAAATTAAGGGAACTTAGCTGCATTGTTTACATAAAAAAATCAGAGCAAAGATGCAAATGACAAATACAAACAAATGAAATACCATATCTGGCACACTACTATTACAAAGCTGTCACCCTCCCTGTACAAAGCCCTGTCTGAATATCCAGGGCGATGACACCCTTGAACACAAAACATCCCTGATGCTGTGAAAAGGGGGACAAGTGAGACAGGAATAGAGGGCAAAAAAACACTAATTGAAGTAGAGGAGACAGGAGTGTGGGAAAAACAATCGTTGGCCTGAACAGAGATAGAATCCTCGACCTAGACATTAGCAGCATCACGTTGTGACCAACTGAGCCAACTGGCCATTACCCTGAAACTTCACACAGAACACATTTATGTTTGTAGGACAGAGGGACAATTGTTACGCACTGTGACAGTCTTGAGGCCCGTAATTACCAAAAGTGTCAATTTATATTTGAGAACAAAAAAAAAAAAGAAGTGGTGAAATGGGGCCTCTTTGCAGTCATCAGCAGTCTATGTAGAGTAAGAAATGGCTTTAAATGAAACCCAAACTACAGTAAATAGCATCTTACCATGCCGTGGTCGAATGTAAAAACTCCCACATCTCTGCCGTGGTGGATGTGATTCCGTCTGATGATTGGGTTACCATGGTTTTTCACCCAGATCCCAGCCAGAGCGTTGTTTGAGATCTCATTGTCTTCGTATATTCCCTAAACAATGATCAGTGTTAAAAAAGTTTTCAGTATATATATTTTTTTACAGTTTTGTAATTATTATTGTAAAAGGCTGGTTTCTCTAGAGTGGGACTAGACAGTTATATAAAACCAAGCAGGAGTGTATAAGAGTTGAGACAAAACTCTTTTACTGTTGTTCAACAACCTATTATGAAGATGAGAGACCTTCTAAGCAATGTGTGCGACAATGATGTACTTAAACAGCGTGGATAAAAAGTATTTATTACCTGTGCATGATCAGTGATGTAAAGACCGACATTTTCACAGTCGCTGATGTTGCAGTGCTTGATTGTGGGACAAGCACCCTGGCCGCTGACACAGACAGCTGACCCCACTGAGAACAAGCAGGAGAAAGATTTATACACACAAATGTCAAAAGAAACAACTAAGCAATCTCTGCTCTGTCATGGAAAAACTTTATTTAAGCACAGACATATCCCAGGTCAGAACCTAGATTCTAGGTGTTTCACTGCCTTTTTGCAAACCATTACAATTAGAGTCACAGACTTCGTAAGTTGCATAAATCTGTGAAGCACCCCTCTCGATTTTTCCCGTAACCTCTTCAAAGGTTGGATATCTCTAAAATAGACTAAAGGATCAGCAGAATTACCTGTGCATGTGCTGCGTATGATGCAGTGGTCGATGATGGGGCTGCAGTTGACTGTAATCTCCAAGCAGTGGTGTGCATTGTGGTGTTGGGCGGATTTATCATCAGGATTGAACTGCAGCAGAGACAACAGTAGCTAAAACCATGACTATCCATTTAATTAATCATGTACTGTACGTGTGGCCTAGATAAACAGAATCTCACCCTAATGGTCATGTATCCAACGTAAGCATCTTCTGAGCCTTCCATGAATACAAATGTGGAGTCTCTGGTATTCTCAATGATAACTTTCTCTGCTACTTTTCCAGGAGCTACAAAATAATCAGCATGCTTTAATTAGACACGAGACTAAACAAGTGCACAGTGAAACTGTAACCATGACTTAAGACACTTACCAGCTCCAATCATTGTGATCGGCGACTCGATGTAGATCCATTCGTCTGTGTAAATACCAGAGTGGACAAATATCAGCCCGTCGAAGTGAGGCTCCTGACCCCCTCCGAGAGCATCCTCGATGGTGTCATAGTACTGGAGAAAACATTGTAAGTCAGTGGAATGACTGGTGTATTTAAGAAAAATACATAAAAATTGTTGGAAAGTTCACTTACAAACATGTTATCTCTCCCTTTGTATCTCGCAGGATTACTGTAGAAGTGTTCTGCAAAGCCTGGCTTAACATGTGCGCCTTTATACTGTTAAAAAAAAAAAGAGCATAAAATAAATATATCACATGATTATTCACACACTAAAATAGTGAATAAGTCACCAAAGAATTACATTTTGAAAAAGATACGGAAAGGAGAAAAATGACTGAGACATTTTTGTCCAGGGAAAGCAAACCTAAAGGTCAGTATATCACAAAGGAATAACAATTTAAACACATTCTCTTCTTTAAACACGTTCCCCTCTATGCCCTAAAAACTGAATGTCACCATTATAGCCTGTGGTGTTGCCCTTTCACATGACATTAGCTGTCTGTACACGGAGGATTTAAAGTTGCACAGAAGCAACTGATACCCACAAAAGCATTGATTAAAAGATTAAAAGCAAAGAGGGTCAAATTTATGTCTCCTCAATACTACCTTTAATCATAACTTGCTGCGTGCACAAGCAGGTTACCCTAGAAATGTCCAATAAATGTTCACATCATGGGGAAGGTTTTGGTAAAAAATTACTTTAAGTTTAAAGAATTTCAGATGATCATATTGCTTTCATGGCCTACTTTATTTAGCTCTGGAAACTGCATTTGTCTTTAAAGATAAAGTCAATGCAGTAAGTAAGTGCAATAGTGAGTCAGTAAGTTCACTGGAGATTCCATACCAGCTGCTGAAAACTTTCTTTCCATGGGTTTGGCTGCTCATACTCTTCTGGGTTTATCTGGTAGAACTTCCCTGCCTCGGGGTGCATCATGGGTCGCGTGTATTCAAAAACTTCCATGTAAAGCCTCTTCCTGAAATACAAAGGCAAATCAACGATCAACACCATCCTCCTCTTATGCGTGACAGAATCTCTTACAGTACAGATGATCTTGTGCAGCAGTGAGAAAAACTTTTGTTGTCTGAAGTGTTTCGGTCCTGGCCAGTAAAAATTTGATTTTTTTTTTAAAGTTAAATGTCATGTCCACACTACAGGACCATGTGACACCAAGCTGACAGTCGAGCATTTGTTGCACAGTTGAGACATTCACAGTGAAATTACATGGTAGGCTACTTTTTTTTGATCTGTCCATAATGGTTTTGATTCTAAATACAAACAAAATTGTTCTGCTTACAGATGGTGTTTGAAAAGCCAACACATTAAGAGGTGTTTCTTTTACATTATGGTAATGTGACACAATACCCTGCATTGGTAATGAGAACCACAGAGACAATTACAATATAGGTTATTCTAATATATTAAAAATAAACTAATTGTTCAAAGCTGAATTTAGCAAAGACTCCATATTCATAGTTTTTATAGAGCTTTTACTGCTGTCAGATCACTAGCAACATGTAGCTTCTGTTCGCTTCCCACTTAATTAACCTTTCAAATGCGTGCAACTATTTAAAATCAGATGCACCAGCAAATCAAATACAAATTAAAGGTAATATCAAATCATAGTTAGTGCAACGAGCAACTGTGCGACTGTAATTGTAAGTGCCCACGGAACATATTAAAATATTAATAAGATACAAATGTTAGAGCTGCTGCTAAATCATTCATTAAACATACCCAAAGGAGCACAATAAACAACACAAGTTAAACACCAACAAGCTACACCAACATGTCTCACCAGAGGATGGGGTCATTGGCCAGCTCACTGAAGCGCTTGCACACACACGCTGCACGGCACAAGTCCTGCTCCAATAGGTACGAGAAGATCTTCAGCACCACCTCATCTGGAAGCTTCTCCTGCAAGTACTGCTCTGCTGGAGCTGCTGGGAGGATGACGACCAGGGAATTAGAATAATATATTTTGGAAGGACAGCAGTTTGAGTGGAGTTGGACAACAGCAGTCCTACAAGCATACACTACTGTTACATGACCAACAAACTTCTGCAGAAATGATTAAGAATTACAAATATACATTACCCTATCACTGTCCTGCTTCACTGACCAAAAATTTGGCACTACAATCTATAAACAAGTCCCACAGTGTTTTCCAATACTACTGTGAACCTCAAAGACCCTCAATGCTGAAAATCAACACTTTACTCTCACAGTTGAATTTCATTCTTCCTGTGTTTACTTCAAAGCGACTATCGTGCAGCTATCTAAAAGTGAAGCAATTAGTGATGTTTTCCACTGATCCTAGTAACGCTTCTGTTTTTAAAATAACTGACTACTCCATTCTATAATGAGATATATTTTTATCAGTTACAATGTCAATGTTTTCATTTACATAATCCATATTTATTTGCAACACTTGAACTATATTATCACTAATTCTCTTTCAGGTGTAACTGGCTGATTTCAGATATAAATATATATCTTACTAATCGAAAGAACAGTCGATGTTTGCTTTTCCCCCCGAATAGCCTCGATATAAGCCTGACAGACAATTTTTTTTAAATCTGCTAACTGTGTGACTTTTTGCATCCAAAATAAGAGAAAAGGTTAAAACACAAAGAAGAATTATGAAAAAAATGTCATATTTGTTATGGATGCAATTTTGGTTTTAAAAACAGATCATGTGGAGCTACTGTCTGCACAACAAGAGCCAATCAGATTAAACTGCAAAGCCATGCACACTGAATGCATTCATGGTTCTGCTTCAAATTTTTACTACAGAAGTTTTTAATGAGATTCTCTTAGGGGAGGTTTATACTAAATATGACTACTTTTCCTAAGCTGCCAACCCTGAAAATGACATTAAGTTAAAAAAAAAGACTGGATTAATAGAGGAATTAAAGTGCAACGTTGAATCCACTAAAATTTGAACAACTTTCCTTGCTTCTCTAAAATTTTATTTACAGTTGCTTAAGAAATACATTCATTTCAAATGAGGCTAGAGATGTTATGAGATCTATATAGTTGTGATGTTGTCAATATATAGTCCAGCTATACAATCTGACAATTCTGATAAGGTCTGCGCAAAACAGACCTCTCATTATGAAAATTATAGTAAGACAAAATCTTTATTTTTTGCAAAAATATGTAAAAATAAACAACTTTGTAAACACACAATGGGTGCTTTTCATGATGCTAACGTGTCTCTTCACTTCCCTCACTTGTGTCTCTTCCTAGCATACACCTGTGTTTCCTCGCTCTAAGCTCCTCCAGAAGCCCCCTCTCGCCTTGCCATGCATTTAAGTAATTGGAAGACCTTGATGATGGCGGAGGGGGAACAATTTCCAGGTCAAGGGAGGAGAGAGGCCCCCAGGAAGCATAAGTTAGCATAATAGAAAGCACCCTTAGTATGATGCTAGTACTGGTCACTACTTTTTTCCCTGGCAAATGATTCAACACATTATTGTACTTAAGGACATGTAAATAATCCATAACTGTTCTAAAATTATCACTCATAGGGTGCAAGAAACAAAATGAGCAAACTTTTGTAGAAGATAAACTGAAAGTTTATCAGCAGCTGGATAGCTCAGTGACTAACACCCCAGACCTTGGCATGGGAGATCGGTGCTTCAAATCCCTGTCAGGGCGCAGGTATCCAGTGAGGACCCTTAGGCAAGGTCCTTAAAGCTGCCCTGCCTACCTACCTATGTACGTCGCTTTGGATAAATGAAATTGTAACCTTGTAAATTGTAAGTTAAATAATGTGCTCCTATTTACCTGGTAAATCTTGACACTTTCCTGAAACTCTGGGACGCTTAGGTCGGTGTCCAAAGTTTTCTGTGGTTGAAGTGGAAGCACCCTGTAGATTAAAAAAGGTAGTAACATTTAAATATTGTCGTTTCAGTAAAATCCATATCTTTTAGGTTTTATATCCTCTTTAAAGGATCCCTGATAAATATACCTCCATGCTGGTCTTTGTCGGACACACTGTTCTCTTGGGTAGAGACTTTCTTCTAAGTTGGTAGGGACTATTCTGAGCTCCTGGACCGGATTCTTCTGCAACCATATCTGCAGGAACGTCCTCATCTACAAATGGCAGAAAAGAAGAAGAGGGAATAAAGTTAATTAGATCAATACAAGATTCATTTTGAGATGCAACAGAAAGAAATATAAGAGAACTCTGTGTTGATGTGTTGTCAACAGCACATTTGTAGTGTAACGTTTCAAATGTGCTCATTAAGAAAGTGAATTAGCAACTGGATAATTCTGATTTATCGATCTTTAGTACACAACATAAACAATGCTCTGCATGTATTCCCTTTTGGTTCTGTGTGGCGTAATATTCTTGATTGTGGTGCCCTGAAAGTGTGTAGCTTCATCTGTAATAATGGATATCAACTTGCATGTACATTTCAGATATTTAGTTGAACAACAGACATTAATTTACACCTTCAGTAAATTAACAACAGATTAGGAAAATTTGAGCTTTCTAACATAAACTGGTCAGTGACAAACAACACATTCTAACAAGAGATTACCAGGATGGTTCTTCACATGGTTTACAAGACAAAACCCAGAAAAAATAACAACTGTTTAGTTTCTTTACATCTCTGTATGTTAATTGATTACAAATCCTATCAAGATGTGATTCAATCAACAGAAAAACGAATACAATCATCATCAGCCTCCAGCTGAACCATGCATGTGTTTATAAGCCTATTCATCATTGCCTGATGAAGTGATAGCTACCCCCAGATGGAAGATGCAAACTCTGTCTGCTTGTTGCTCTGGTTGCAAGGATGACTCTCCCCAGCTACAAGGCCTGTAACCACTACAAACATAGTCTATGCAACTCCTCTGTAGCTGTAGACTGAAATAAAGTAGAGGATCTCCTGCCTCATGTGACTAACACAAACACATTTAAACTCATTTAAAAATATATACTGTACGATGTGACATGCACAGATGATGTTGGGTATCTCTTACTGACAGCGCTAAGGCTTTTTCATTTACTGTCACCTTGAAATGACAACTGGGCCATGCTGTGGACATCTGGACGCAAGAAAATGAGTGGCATGGTAGGTCTTGCCTGAATAAATGAACTGAGACAAAGAGATGAACTCTGAAATTATTATTAAGATGAGCATGAGCTTGGCTTGTTTTATCAACCTATCCAGTTATTACTTTAGTTAACCATGCTTCACTTTCGTAAGAACAGACAAGTAAGAGTTAATCGCATTACGTTGCTTGCCATTCAATTGATGCTGTGAGACCAAACATCAAAACACGTCCCTAGCCCAGCTAAAAACGTTGAATTAGATAAAGCAACCAGCTATTAATAATATTGATCAATGTTCCTCAGTGTGACTGGGTCCCTATACTGGCGTTCATCCAAGGTAACTAAAATTAAAGAGCATCCCAAGCTGGCAAATGTTTACTTGGAAAAACTGCAAACAAGATTTGCTCCCATTACCGTCAGATGTCACACAACGTTACTGTAGAAAAACACTAAAATTAAGGTAATTGGATTATAGGAGACACGTGATACCTTTAATTACGAGAAGTACATACCGCATTGGCAATTTAGCGTTGCAAAGGTTATGAAGACGGGGGCTTTTAAAGAAAACGACCGGACGCAGATAGCTAGCCAAACATGCTAATAATAACAGCTAACTAGCACAGGCTAGGTTCAGTTAGCATGCTACGACAAATGGCAAAACCACTTTATGTATCCTTCCCTGCGTTTGTCAGCCATGAGTGGAGCAAACCATTGTCTATCACTTGTCATTTTCAGTACTAATGTAATGTTACCGTACAAAAAAAGAATTTCAGAAGCGATACGAGGTCAGACAAGCAAAGGAAAGGCCGACTCGGGGCAAAAATCAAGCAAAACAAAGCGCGGCCTGAATGCTAAGTACAAACACAAAAGCCTTGGTGTTTCCTGGTTGCAATGCGACCCATGGAGACTACCGCTAGCTCCCCGCTGTCTTATCACAACAACCGAGGTTACCCTGATGTATGCGCAGCGTAATACCGCGAACAACACATACAACTGACCAACCATACAACACACACTTCAACCCTAAAGCCAGCGGTTTGACAAGCGGACCAGAGGAGCTAAGGCTAGCTGGGCTAACGTTACCTCTTTCCTGGTGGTTCCTCTCCGGCTGCACCGGGCGCGGCCTCGATACTCGCCTAGGTCTTCTGCTAACGTTACTTGCTCTGACGGAGTTCATTTGGGGTGTTGTTAATCTTGAAGAAATGTCGAAGCCTTCGCAGCAGAGGAGGCGACGCCGAGCACACCGTCTATGTCTTTTTCTTCAGCATTGCACGATTTGCCATGTTTCGCCGCGGCTCCCGAGAAACGTATCGCGGTGTGTTGCTCCCGTTCCCCCGCACTGGTGTTACGTCTAGCCCCGATTCACTGTAGCAGGAGGAGCCATAACAGACAAGCACAGTCCGTCAGGCCTCAGTCGCATCACATGGGAGGACCTCTCGCCGTCACGTCGCCTTCCTTGTTCGAGGCGGTCTATTCAACAGTGATTTTACTTTTACTTTTAGCTCGCAGCCCTCCAAGCATCCATCTGTGAGAAGCTGCGGTTTGCTTCCGTTACAGCCTGCGTCCCATCAGTGGAGGTAGGGGTGTGTTGCTCAAAGGCACACTGGAAACTTGGATACGCTGCAATTCAATTCAATTCAATTTTATTTATATATTTACAACACATGTCATCGCATAGCGCTTATCATCATAAGGAAGAACTATACAGGAAACAGAAAACAGAAAACCCAACAATCCAAAAACACTTTTGGATTCCCTATAAGCAAGCAGTCCGCAACGGTGGGAAGGAACCAAAAAACCCCTAGGATGGGGAGGGGGGAAAAAACAGTGTTGGTCAAGAACTGCTTTCCCCTCCTGAGGCGCTGGACGGTTTGCCAGAATTTCCTCGGGGCTGACCGATAGTCCTCCTCCATGGCCTCCCCGAACTCCTCCCAGAACCGAGTTTTTGCCTCCACAACAGCCTGGGCTGCGGCACGCTTGGCCTGCCGGTACCTGTCAGCTGCCTCAGGAGTCCCATGAGCTAACAACGCTCGATAGGACTCCTTCTTCAGCTTGACGGCATCCCTTACTTCCGGTGTCCACCACCGGGTTCGGGGGTTGCCACCACGACAGGCACCAGAGACCCTGCGACCACAGCTCCGAGCTGCAGCTTCGACAATGGAGGTGGAGAACATGGTCCACTCGGACTCAATGTCTCCAGTCTCCCCCGATCTGAGAGAAGCTCTCCCTGAGGTAGGAGTTGAAGATCGCACGGACAGAGGGCTCTGCCAGGCGTTCCCAACAGACCCTGTTTGGCTTCCTCCCCCGCCAGCGCATCCAACTCACCACCAGGTGGTGATCAGTTGACAGCTCTGCCCCTCTCTTCAACCGAGTGTCCAAGACACACGGCCGGAGATCAGATGACATGACTACAAAGTCTATCATCGACCTCCAGCCTAGGGTGTCCTGGTGTCACATGCACTTATGGACACCCCTGTGCTCGAACATGGTGTTTGTTATAGACAAACTGTAACTAGCACAGAAGTCCAGTAACAGAACACCACTCGGGTTCAGATCGGGGAGGCCGTTCATCCTAATCACCCCCCTCCAGGTCTCACTGTCATTGACCACGTGAGCGTTGAAGTCCCCCAGTAGAACGGAGCACTGTCCAGCACCCCTCCCAGGGACTCCAAGAAGGCCAGGTACTCCGCACTGCTGTTCAGCCCGTAGGCCGAGACAACAGTCAGAGACCTGTCCCCGACCCGAAGGCACAGGGACGCGACCCTCTCGTTCACATCAACACATGGCGGCTGATGTTTGGGGCTGTGAGCAAGCCCACCCTAGCCCGCCGCCTCTCACCGCGGGGCAACCCAGCCCCTCTCGAGGAGCTGGGTTCCAGAACCAAAGCTGTGTGTGGAGATGAGCCCGACTATATCTAGATGGTATCTC
>OMNN01024425.1:0-11888 GCA_900302755.1 Chromis chromis
AGTTAATAATTAGCAGGATGGTCTTTGTCCACTCCCTCTGTTTAGACATCACTGTCCACTCTGAAATAAATATACAGCTCCTGCAGTAGCCTCTCATTTTTATATTGTTCCCCTGTTTAAGGTTCATCATGGGAATTTCTGTCCACTGGAGTTGGCTTGCTGCGCTCTCATGTCTCCTCTGTATGGGTGAGTCTTCTAGTTTCGATTTAAATCATCTTTTTTTCCATAAGTACTTTGAATATCCAAATTTTCATGTATTTTTCCAAGTATTTATGTTTCCTAAATAAGTCCGGTTGTCCTTTTCGACATTCTTAGACATAAAAAGGTAAAAGTTCAGACTGTTAGAAACATCTTTATACCTATTTACAACTGAATTTTTTCACAAAAATCACATGTGACTGGTCCACAGCTTAACATTTGAAGTACCGACCATGCACAGGAACTTAAAAACAGTTGTTGAAAACATCTGTTAATATACATTTGTATACTTAAAGTAAAATTCCTGTGGAAAAATACCATCTGATATTGGGAAGAATGAATGTTTTCTTTCTGTTTTCAAAGTCCATTACAAAGCTGTTTATTTTTCTGGATGTGGGATAACGTCATGTTCCTAATATGTGATACTGACGCTGCCAACTTTACCAATACATTTTATTTTCACTAAAGCCTCAACATTATTAAATAAGAATATGTTTGATCAGATTTAACTAAGTAATGGCATTTAAGCAGGCATGTATAAATTTTTATTCTTATTAAAGACTATAGAGACCTGTGTATTAAAGTAGCACTACTTGAATTTTACACATGAGTTTACTCATTTTGTAGGGTTTCTCAGCTTGTGTGAGGACAAAACCAAATCTTAACCTCTGCGCCACAACATGGTGAATTTCTTCCCAGCAGGTGAGGTTCGGTGTGACTGCACAGAGGACAGGATGCAAATGGAGGGAGGTAATTACACACTGACCAAGAAGCTGGAGAGAGGCAGCATTCTGGTGTACCACTGTCCCGAGGGCTACTATCCATATCCAGCTATGACCCGCCTGTGTCAGCCCAACGGCACCTGGAGACCAGCACCCAAAAGATTTTCACCTCAGAGATGCAGGCGTGAGTAATGTGACCATGATGTTTCTGACTCTGGCTCAGGCTGCCTGCTCTACATGGTGACTCAGATCTTTTTTGTGTTGTCTCGCAGTCGTTGAGTGTCCAGATCCAAATGTGCTGGAGTACGGAAACGTCTCCCCTCCTCAGGAGAAGTACTTTGTAAGCAACGAGACCACGTTTGACTGTTATTCTGGATACACACTGAGAGGCTCATCCTCACGTCAGTGTTTACCAAACGGGAAGTGGAGCGGCTCCACTCCCATCTGCAGCCGTGACTGTAAGTCTCCTCAGCAGCAGTGGAAAATGTTTTTAGTTACACGATTTAGTTGTACGCTTCTTGTATTTTCATTTCATGCAACTTTATACTTTTACTCCATGAAATATTGAATTCTTTAAAAATTATTTGACAGCTGTTATACTTTGCAAACTAAAATTTTATATGAACACATACACTATGAAAAGCTTTTAAAACATGGGTGAGCTTTTTTTTAAATTTCAGATTCAAAATATCATAAATAATTTTGAATTTCGGCCATGTATTTTAACAAGTATTTATGTTTTCTCAATAAGTCTGGTTTTCATCTTCACTTGAATATAAAAAAGTTAAATGTTCAGACTGTTGGAAACATTTTTTTCACACAAGCACATATGAATGAACCACATATCAAAATCTGAGGTACCAACCATGCATGCAGAAATTAAAAAGTTGAACAAAGACTATTAATATACATTTACATACTTAAAGTAAAATTCCTGTGGACAAAAACCATTAAATTTTAGTCTCATGTCAGTATGTTTGCTTTCTGTAAAATCACTTTTTAAAGGCTGTTACAAAGCTGCTTATTTTTGTGGATGTAAGATGATTTTATGTTACTAATATGTGCTATTTACACTCCCAACATTACAAACTTTATCGTTTGACTATATGAAATATTGCAGTTTTTGCATTTATTTGACAGCCGGTGTACTTTGCAAACTAATATTTTAGATAAACACATAAAGTATGAAATGACATATATAATCCCAGTGGTCCCCAGTGCTTTTATTCTTTTTAATAGCTTCTTATGTGCTTTTATTTAGGTAGGATTTGTATTCTGGCCTGCTGTTTGAAAAGAATACTTTGATATTGTTGCATTGCTAAGTTAAGGATCCGTCACTACCTTTCTCTTCTCTCCTTTTAGATTTGTGGTACACACTCAGGCTTTCTGGCATTTTCGTGACTTGTCTTTCTTCATTTCTTACCACAGCTGGTGATAACTGTGCAGATCCTGGTATCCCAGCCGGAGCCTCGAGAACGGGGAACATATTTGGAATTGATGACACGGTGAAATACACCTGCAACGGAAATCTGTTTTTGGTGGGCTCCGGTGAAAGAGTGTGTCTGGAGAATGGCCAGTGGACTGGAAAAGAGCCAGCATGCTACTGTAAGACAGATATCTACAGTACACACACTATTTACATTTATTTGATCAAAGTATTGCCATTAAGAGGTCTGCTGGGAGGCTAATGGAAGCTCATTATCATAAGGATGCTGCAGCATTTAGAGGCAATGACTGGAGTCAAGTTAATTTACTGAAGCTAATGTTACCAGGGCTCTTGAACACTCAAAAGTTAGAAAAGTTAGAGCTAATGTGGATCATTTTTCTTCCCATTTACTAATTTCACAGTTTTTAGCTATATGAAAATAGTAAACAGGTCAGATAAAGCAATCTGGCTGCTTAATGAAAGCTGAAAGTCACTTTATGTCAGTACCTTTGTCCAGTGTCTTTAAGTTTGCTGATCTAAATGCTGAAACCTTAATAACTATTTTAGCACACTAGATTTAAGAGGTCTGTGCATTTTTCTTTCTCGTTCCCTTTTTCTTTCTATTGGTAACAGTTTTTACACTTACACTACCTGCTCTCATACAAACTATGTCTTTAGTTCCTTTTCTTTTTACCTTTGATTAATAAGGTTTCAATGGGAGGGCTCTATGGGAGTCCAAGCATAAAATGCCTAAAAGTTAACTTACCAGCTGCATGCTCTTGTATCTAAACTCCTCTGGTTCTGTGATGTCATTCTTGACCTTTTAAGAATGCACACTGGTGGGAAGCCAGTGTGGGATCACGCCCTGTCTACTCCTGCCCACATAGGCCAGTGTTACACTTTTCACATCTATGAGTACACAAGGGTCCAATGGGGTATAAATGATGGAAATTTCATCATCTGCCAAAGTCTTTGTGGACATTTTTTGCAGATTTGCTCCCACTATGCTGCAAGAGCATTAGTATGCTTTCTTGGCAGAACTGTACATTATTGGAATACACTAACACCAATGAACTGCACATGTACAGAACGCATCCGCCAAGGAGACAAGAAAGTAGTATAGTTTAAGACAACTGCACTTCCATGGTCAGGCAGATCTGCTGAGCAACCAGCAGGACATGATCTCTCACCAGCTTCCCACCAATACATGCTACCTGAAAGTCCTCAAACCTCACTCTCTGGGTAGATGATGAAGTGCTTTTCTTTGCTGTTGTCTTTGGCATCGCTTTACTTTGTCATAATTATTGCAAACCTACAGTGTCGTGGCTTTTTCTTCTTGCAGACAAACACACTTATGACACTCCACTGGAGGTTTCAGAGGCATTTGGCAGCGCAATCAAAGACAGCCTCACCAATTTAGAGCCCATTGGTGAGTTCTTGGACCTATTTTATACAATCATTTTTGCTATTACAGCATATTGTATTCCTGAACAAAGTGGTAAATCAGCCATATACTTCCTTTGCTATGAATATATTAACCTAACAAGAAAGATGCCTGTCTTTTGTTATGTTTCTTTCTTTATGGGGAAAAACGTAAGGATATAGAACATAATGTGCAGCTTATGGAATGGTAACAATACCTTTTGTTGCTCAGATGACACACAGGAGGGGAGAAAAATCAGGATTTCAAAAAATGGGACACTTAACATCTATATCGCTGTGGATATTTCTGAGAGCATTGAAGAGGATCACTTCAAGAATGCAAGAGATGCAGTCTTAACGCTTATTAAAAAGGTGAGAAACAAACTTCTCTCTTCATTTAAAATGAGTAAAAACACCAGAGGCATCCAAGTTTTATTAAAAATAATAATATAATAGTGTATATTAGAGGTTTTACATTGTTTATTTAATGTAAAGCTCTGCTGCCCCAGGGCTCTCCCTGTTGTACAATATGCTGAATTCGCAAACAGTCAGCAACATTGTGCCTGGACTGGACTTATATTAGGATTGCTTTGCTGATTGTGGACTCGGTTTAGGGGTCTGAGGATGCACTTGGGGTGAAACTGCAGACTGCTGCTGACGGATGCTGGCAATAAATTTGCTGAGTTGTTAAATCATGTTCGAAATATAGCAGTTAGTCTGACATTTAATCAATCACTGGATCGTTTTAGCAATAAAATGGCATGTTAGAAATGTCACATAGATATTGAAAAACTAATTTAGGAGTGTTTTTTCCCCCCAAATACTTGCAAGTGGACCAACTGGTGTGGCGGCCCAAAGACATGAATTATGCATGAGGCTTTTTGTGGTGCCTGACACACTTTTAGAGGCACATTTGGCTCGCTGTACATATTATATGTACACACTTAATCTCATCCAGTTTGGCTGCTGCCACAACAGCCCATTAGAAGTAAATTTAATAATGAATTACAAATCATAATCTTGACTGATGTTTCTTGGCACGAGTCCCTTGGCACGCTGTCAATGCACACTACGGGGTACGCTTTCTGCTGATAAATGAATCAATTACTCAACAAAATAACAAGCATAAGCAGTTTGAAATGTAAGGAGGCGTTGCATTAGCGAAATATTGCGCAGCAGTCGCACAAGTTTACATGTGTTCACAGAGATGTGTCAAAAGTTCACACGAGATCAAACATTATGTGTGTAACTAATTTGCTTTATGCATCCACAGATTTCATCCTTTAGCGTGACTCCCAACTATGAAATCGTCTTTTTCTCCTCTGATATACATCGAGTTGCTAGCATTCTCGATTTTCTGGATGGCAAAGTAACACTAAGCTCCGTCAAGACTGACTTGGAAAAATTTGAAATAGGTGGTAAGTGAAGCTCACTGAGATAAAGAGCCGTTTTCCACTGCAGGTGCTTTATTCAATTGATCAAAGTTTGTGTATGTTTTCATACACAAAATTTCAGGGCCGGAAAAAAGTACCTACTGCAATGTAGGTACTTCTGAGCATCCCTGAAATAACTGCTTTGCGGAACTTGAAGCTGCTTGGCTAAACTCTGAGAAAACAATGCTCATTCATTAAATTTATCTTTATCTTTACCATCAACAATGGAAAATTGTCATATAGGCAAACGAGACAACCCAGCCAGCCGGGAACGTTCCCACAACATTGGCTAACATTGCCTACAAGTTCTAAAAACTGTTTTATTCAAATGTTTAAAAAACAGTTTAAGAATATTTTTATTCCCATAATTTTTAATCCTGTAAATGTAATATAATGGTCTAAAGTCAACATTCAGAGGATGTTGTCAGGAACGCAGATTATGTTCTATGATAACAAAGAAGGAATGTTCGCAAAACATCTTTCAAAAAATGTTTTCCAGATGTTACCCCAATTGATTTAAAAAAAAAAAAAAAAAAAGCTCTTGTAATGTGATATTTTGCCACCTAGCGCCCTCCCTGAGTTCCTGCAGTGGAAAGCCGCCTATACTTTTTGCATGGTTTTAATACACACCTTGATACAAATGTTCAGTTTTACAGTGTCTCCCTGTTTGTGTGACTAACAGACAAAAACACTGGAACAGATCTGAACCTCGTCTTCAAGTCCTTCTTGGAGCGAATGGCTATTATAAAGACTCGAACTGGAGATGAGGGTTTTAAAGAACATCGTCACGTCCTCATCTTTTTTACAGATGGTAATATTAACCTCAGAATTTGAAGAAAGAGTTTGACTTAAATTTGGGAAAATGTGGGTATTTGCTTTCATGCTGTGAGTTAGATGAGAAGAATAATACCACCTACATAATAATGAAGATACAGCCAGTAGTTGTTAGCTTAGCTTAGCATCAAGACTGTACTTGTACATCGACTACATATTGAAGATGGCTGTAGCCACTATGACAGCACTCATTGGTTGTTAAGTCTTTTGGAACTAGGGAGGATCTGATTGAGAGCTCGAGGACACATGCATATCTATATGGCAGCCACACCCTATGCTGCTGCTTTGTTGTCTATTTTACTCTAAATTGTACGATAATTTATCAAATAAAAACCATGTTGTATTGAAAGAGACTTGAAACTAGCAATTGTGATCATAAACTCATTAGGAAAGTGTTTACTAGGGTAACAAATCAACTGAGAAGTAGCGTCATTTTCTCAGAGATTTCTATGCAACTGGTGTTCTTTGTGTAACCAGAGGAGTCGCCCTCTGCTGGCTGTTGGAAAGAATGCAAGTTTAAGGCACTTTTGCAGTGGGTTTACATTTCAGACTTGAAGACTGCGTCAGTCTTATATTTACATGTACTTGTTTCTATATACAAGTATCATTAATACCTATAACATAATTTAGTTGTTTCCACGTAGGACCTAAACTTTGAACTGTTAAAAATACAAAGGTTTAAAAACTGAATAAAGTTTGTTGCTTTTGTTTTGTGATTGCTGTTCATTTTATATCACACTGGTTTCTTTTACTGCAGGCGCTTATAACATGGGCGGCTCACCTCTGCCCACTGTGGAGAGAATAAAGAACATGGTGTACATGAACAACACCAGCGAGCAGCAGAAGCAATCCAGAGAAGAATACCTTGGTGAGTTTAACTTTTGATTTCTGTTGAAATGAAATCATTCAGCCTCTGTGGACTCCACACAGACACGTAACATTTCATTACTTCACAATTTTGATTTGTTGGCAGCTTTTACGCAGAATTTGTTTCACCTTAATCATTCTGCTTCATTCTGTTACAGACATTTATGTTTTTGCCATCGGAGCTGAGATCTTTGATGATGACCTGCATCCCCTCACAGCAGGGACAGGAGGGAAACATTACTTCAGAATGAAAGATATAAAAAATTTACAGGACACCTTTGATGACATAATTGGTAAGTCATCTTTGAAAACGTATTAGGAAGTCTCTATGAGTCTCATGTTTGTTGTTTAGCTTTGTGCACATTTGTGTGTTGGTATTAACTGTAGCATTCATCACCCAGCAATAATTCCACACAAGGGAGATATATGATCATAACTGCAGGCCTGCATGGTTCTCTTGTTTCCTAAAGTACCTGAGAGTGAGCAGAACCATCACTCTTGATCCAGCCTGATACCACTGATATAGCAGGAATGAACAGATATGATATAGTATCCCACTTGACCAGTGTAATATAATTGAATGTAATGTAATGGGTTCGAGGCACTGAACTCCAAATTGAATGTAATGTTTGGTTCCAGCATTGAGCCTAAACTGTTTAGTGATAAAATGTATTTGCATACATGAACATGAGCAACATTTAGTTAGTGTTTTTTTTTTTTTTTTGCAGATGAAGAAGAAGTTAAGGGCATGTGCGGTCTTCACAAGGAGTATGCGAATATACAACCTGAGAAACACAACTTTAGGAGAATGTTTCCATGGGTGGCATTTGTCTTTATCCAGGTGAAGGTTTCAACTTGTCACTGAAATACACCGATCAAGCATAACATTATGACCACTGACAGGTGAAGTGAGTAACATTGATCATATTGGTACTATGTGGTGTTCTGCTGGAAAACCTTGGATTTAGACATCCAAACAAACATTATCCCAGAACAAGCACACTCCCTCGTGCAAATGGAAATCCCAAATGTCACTGGCCTACCCCTGCAAGAAAATGCACCCCACCACATGGCAAAAACATCAAACAATCAGGAACATCATGAGGAACATGACAATGGCCCAAGATATTGATTTGACCTCCAAACTTCCTAGACCCCATTCTAATCAAGCATCAACAGGATACAGTGGAACAAGTTGGATTGACAGAGGCCCAGAGTACCCAACAGTGCCAACATCCTGTCGCCAGACCCCATAGGACACCCTGAGAGGTCCTCTGATCCATGCCCAATTGTTCAGAGCATTTTTGACCACATAAAGGGGACCAACACAATATTAGGCAGATGGTCATAATGTTATGCCTGATCGGTATATGTTTGAAAGACTGAATATATGAATCTCAAATGTTTCCATAATTTTGGCCAAAATCTACATTGTTTTTCTTATTTTTTTGGACCACGACAATCATTAAAGTCTTAATGTTCCACTGAGAAAAAAACTTAATATAGAAATATTTTAATAAGTGACAACACAGCAGACTCAAATCTTCATGTGGGATTTCATGACAAACGGTTTCCTCATCATCTCCAGCTACACCATGTTGTCAATGCTTCCTAGCCATATTGTATATTTATCACATATTATTTATGTAATAGAACGAGGGACATCCAAGCAGATGCCTCGGCTCTCTGGTGACACCTAAGTTTATCTTGACTGCTGCTCACTGCTTCAAATTTGGTGATTTACCTGAACACGTCACAGTTGAACTTGAAGACGGAAAAGACAGAAAAGGTAGGTAGACTAGAGGTAATCAGAATTTGTAGAAATTGTGCTTATTGCTTCTCTTATGTGAACATCAGCAATTTAACACTTCACAAAAATAAGTGTTGCTGTATCCAGTTGTTGGCTTTGGAAAAGGGTAATGATAAAATTAGTTCCCAATCCCGTACTCTACTCTACCTGATTGCATCTTCTTCTTTTTCTTTTTTTTTACAGCGAAAAAAGTCAAAACTTTCACGTTACACCCAAAGTACAATGTTACTGCCAAAGTGGGCCAGGGTGTGAAGGAGTTCTATGACTATGATGTGGCTCTAATCCAACTGGAGGAAGATATTCAGATCTCGTCTGCTGCCAGGTGAGAACTCGTGTCCTACAAACGTTTCACTTGTACTTAGATCCGATGTCACATTCATGGTCCTGCTTGGGGATTTATAGATAAAACCTTTCTTACTATCCTATTTGAGATGATGCAATATTTATATTTTATGTTCTTCAGACCCATTTGCATTCCTTGCACCAAGGAGACCAGTGATGCTCTACAACTGGTTGGCGATTCCACTTGCAAGCAACAAGGTGCAGCAACACCAAAATGCATTTTTGAAACAACGAATTAATAATTGTCAGAGGCAAACGAAAGTAGGCTTCTCATTTCTAGCTTAATTTTGATGATTGAAATTGCAACTGAAATCGGCAGATTTTAACAGCTGTAGCTAACCAGCCAAGTAAGCTTACATGTGACTATTCAGTGTCTCTGAATGACTTGTTTTAAAATGAAAATCTGATAGGGAGGGTTTTAGATATACACTTGATAGCTCTGTGCACTTCCGTTCTTTGCTCTTTAAAATTAATCAATTTTGATTTTCTATTTTTTGAATTACTTAAAAATAGATCAAAGCCTCTTCGTTTAATTTTTAATTTTTAAAAAATTAGAAACATTTTTTAACAAAATATTTACCAAAAGAAAATTATAAATAAAAAACGACGATTTCTGTTTCTGTGAGCTACGCTTGTTGTTGGACTGTACCATTACCACCCAAGGGAGTAATCAAAAAACAAATGTATAGAAAAACTTCTTCATTTGTTTTTCATTTGATTCATTTTGATGATGCTGAAAAGAACTGCAAAATGTTAGATGGACCATGCATGAGATTGTGTTTGATTGTTAATATATTACTTTCAATGCTAAACTAGTGGGATATTACCCAAATGTCTCTTAATTTAGTTGCTTTGTGCTTAAAATAACTGGACAAGTTGCTATACTTTGGGCTTTTCTATTTACAGAGCAACTTCTGTTAAAGAATCATCTTGAAAGACTCAATTTCCTGACCAGGAAAGGAGAGCATGTGGGTGTAAAAGATGTTCATGCCAAGCTTGGCGACAATGTGAGTTTTACATTACTGAGCTTTAAATGTTGAATGTGTCTGTGCCTGCTTTCTTCATTTTTCTCTCAAAATCTGAAAAGCCACTTTGAGTTCTAATTCTTCCTTCTACTCTCCAATGCAGAGAGATGGATGCATCAAACATGCACTCAAGGCAGAGGGCATAACGACGAAGAACGAGCGGGACGCTGTGACTGATAACTTCTTGTGCACTGGTGGCCTAAATCCATACAGAGATCATATAGCATGCACAGGTTTGTTCTTGTTGTTTCATGTCTATTTGTTACACACTAAAACATGAGCAACAGTGGTGCAGATAAGTAACTCAGGCCCAGTATTCTGCATGTAATCCCATGTTGTGTATCTGTTTGTACAGGTGACTCTGGAGGTGCTGTGTTCAAGGACTACGAGCTTCGCACAATACAGGTACAGCTATAAGCAGTGTGTCACAAATGAGCACTGAAATAAGCAAGCTTGTGCAATTTGACCATGTATGTCCTTGGTGACTGTATAAAGTAACCGGCTACTTCTTGCACAGGTTGCATTGGTCAGCTGGGGATCGCAGAAGAAGTGCGAGAGGGGTGGCGTTGTCGAGTCAGATGCCATCTCCAGAGATTTCCACATTAATCTTTTCAAAGTTGTACCGTTTCTTAAATCCATCCTCGGAAATGATAACCAGGATGACTATGCGCCACTTCAATTTTTGGAAAATTTGGATATTTGAATGTATTGACATATTGTTAATTGTTTTGGCATTCCACTTCAACTAAACTGCAAAACAGACGCTTTTACTCATCCAATCACTCATTCACTGTTCTTTTATCCAGACTGTGAGTTCTTAATAAAAAAAGACATTCCATTTTCTCACCAAAAGCACACATACATATTTTAATACAAGGCATCACAGTTAAAAAATCCTTTGGGCAGCACCCATTCTCAAAATGCAGTCAGTGGTGCAAACAGTGCTGGTTTTGCACACTATCCTGCCTGCACATTACATTTACACAAAATGTATTCTGCATGTTCTGTGGTCAACCAGTATGAAGAAGTTAATAAATCAGTTTTAACCAGTGTTTTGATGTTTTTGATCAAATGGTTAGCATGTCCTGGACTGGAGTAAGACACTGGTATGTACTGTAAGACAATATAAATTCATTAGTTGTTATATTGTTTCTATACTATGCTTTGTTGGCTGTTTGGCCTTTGAAGCCAGTGTTGCAAATCAATTGCCAAAACATTCCTGTTTATTGGACCCACAATAATCTGTATATTGATAATAAAATGTATTTTACTGTATATTTAATCAATATATCTTGTGTCAGTTTAATTGGCAGTGGGTTTAAGTTTATGATAAAGATAGACAATTAATAATTATACACCAATCAGCCACAACATAATAACCACTGACATGTGAAGTGAATAACATTGATCATATTGGTACTATGTGGTGTTCTGCTGGGAAATCTTGGATTTTGGCATCCATGTTGATGTGACTTAGACACCCAAATAAACATTGTCCCAGAACAAGCACACTCCCTCATGCAAATGGAAATCCCAAATGTCACTGGCCTACCCCCGCAGGAAAATGCACCCCACCACATGGCAAAAACATCAAACAATCAGGAACATCTTGAGGAACATGACAATGGCCCAAGATGTTGATTTGACCTCCAAACTTCCGAGACCCTATTCTGATCAAGGATCAACAGGATGCAGTGGAACAAGTTTGATTGACAGAGGCCCCACTGCACAAGCCAGAGTACCCAAAGGATCCACTGCCAACGTCCTGGTGCCAGACCCCATAGGACACCCTGAGAGGTCCTCTTGTCC
>OMNN01024426.1:0-26350 GCA_900302755.1 Chromis chromis
GTAGTTGAATGTTATGTGTCTCATGTCTGAAAAGGGATTCAGTGTCCTTTTCTTCTGGAAGATAATAGCATGTATTGTCCCAGTTTTTATTTATTTATTTCAAAGCTTTAAAAGGAAATAAAATGTTCTGTTGCTCCACAGATACCAGTCCTAACTTTAGAGACCTGCTGGCTGTGGTCTGTCTGTCCCATCGAGCTGAGCTCGCCGTCAGACTGGACATCTGTCGAAAGGTCAGTCTGCTCACATAATTCAAATTCTCTGACAGTGAATTTTGGAATGTAAAGTTTCACGTTAAGCAAATCTTCAACAAGCTCTCTGTCTCTTTCTGTTTCCAGCTCTTTTATCTGATCCACTCCAGCGAGGATTACGTAAAGCAGCTCGCCAAGCAACCCGGCTGGCAGGATGTTCTCACCAAACTCTACGTGAAGGAGTCCTACGAGTCCTACGCCGCCAGTATCGCAGACTCCAGCACCCACAGCTCCATCGAACCAAACTACCGGCCACCGCTGCGCAGAGACCAGGCTCTGGTGATCGAGGACGCTCGCACCGAAACCTTCCTGAGCTACCGAACCTCGCAGGACATCGAGGATGAGGAGGAGGAGGACGACGGCGGTCAGCGGGACAACTCTGAGGGATACTCCGATTTATCCCAGTCGCCTCCCAGCGGAGGAGGAGGAACGCTGAAGAACTTCACAGGCTCTCTTCACTTTAAGTCCTTTGATTCGGTGGATCAGGGCAGCCACTCGTCTTCCACCTCCAATGCGGTTGATATAAACTCGTCTCGCCCCGAAGAAGAAGGGAGGGACTACCAGCCGCTCTCCCCTTTTGGTACACCCTTTGATTTGGAGTTGGGAGGCATTGGAGAGACTGGAACACACACTCCTGCTGGGAGTCTCACCAACACACCATCTCCTCTAGAGCACTGCAAACCATTTCCTCCACTCAGACCGAGGAAGAGCTCCAGTCTGTCCAACGTGCTGGATGATGCCAGCTATGGGACGGATCCTCCAACTGGAGACACCATCTCCAATACGTCCAACCCACAGGTATAAGCCTTAACTCAGGAAAATCAATCAAAGAACTCTATGTCCTCAATTTTGGATGTTTTGTGAGATTCGATTGAGTTTTTTTCACTTGTTTTCATTACAGCAGACCCCCGAGGAGGAGCTGTGCAACCTGCTAACCAACATCGTCTTCTCGGTGTTGTGGAGCGGTTCAGGGGCAGAGGGGGCCGAGGACGTAGTGTGGCGAGAAAGAGGACAAGTGTTTTCTGTTCTCACTAAACTGGGCTCGTCCTGCCAGCTGGTCCGGCCTCCCGATGACATCAAACGCAGGTCAGTTAGATTTCAAACACGTTAAATCGACGGTGAACCTGTCACGCAGTGGAAAAACACAACCGAACCACGCCTTCACCTTTTGTCTGAATCTCCACAAATAAAAATGGTGCCATGCGGTGACGTATTCAAAGCGTGTTTGCTGCTCTGTTTGTTCCAGTCTGCTGGAGATGATGCTGGAGTCGTCTCTGTCCGACCTGAGGGATGCTCAGGGAGTGTCGCTGCCTTTCTGTCCCAGTCTGGTTCGGCTGCTCAGGCTGCTGCAGGACTTCCTGTTTGCTGAGGGGACAGACAACCGAGCATTGTGGAGTGAAAAGGTAGAATATAGATATGCCATTGACACATTTCAGAATGGTTGACTGTGAAAACACCTGAAACAACAAAGGAAATAATCCTGTTGTTTTATTCCTAAAATATACCAAAACACAAATAAACTGATGACATTTTAGCAAAACAGTCTTTATAACATCGACAAAGTTCTAGCCCCACTTATGTTAGCCTGTTTTACTTCCTCCTGAGTGCAAATCCTTTCATTTTAACCCTCAGAAACCTAAGCAGTTTCTTGGCGTTTTTTGCTTCTGCCACATTTTTACTCACTGTGGGCTCATTTTATTTCAAACATATTTCATGCAGTATGACACAGTTAAGAAGATCCCCGGTTCGCGTCCTGGTTAGGACGCCTGGGATCTTTCTTGTGGAGTTTGCATGTCCTCCCTGTGCAGCATGGGTTCTCACCCGGTACTCCGGCTTCCTCCCACAGTCCAAAAACATGCTGAGGTTCATTGATGATTCTAAATTGTTCATAGGTGAGAATGTGAGTGTGCTTGGTTGTTTGTCTCTCTATGTGTAACCCTGTGATAGACTGGTGACCTGTCCAGGGTGCCCCCTGCCTTCGCCCGAATCGGCTGGGATAGGCTGCAGCCCCCCTGTGACCCTACAGAGGATTAAGTGGTGTATAGATAATGGATGGATGGATGGATGATTTTATTTTATTTTTTTAATGTTAAAACAAAACCTGGAATCAACATGTACATTTTCCTAGTGCCCACAGGTGCTACGAATACTTGAAATAAAAAAAATGGAGGCTCTACATACTATAGATATTTCACTATCCTTGTCTCCTATGGGCTTTGTGTAAACACAGCCTGCAGTTCAGCCGAAAAGTCATTGTATTTTTTGTCATGTGACTGTTGGTCGCAGCTGAGTTGCTAATGGCTTAATAGTTGTGCCAAAGAGTGCAGAATTTTCAGTTTTTTACAGAGTGTAGTTACAGCCAGTGCTTTATTTTTGGCAAAAATCTTAAATAAGGCATGTAGAATAACATTATTTTGATGACGTATCAACAATTTTAACTTAGATGTGGTTCATTTTCCTGACGGAACAGCGTGTGGCAGATGAGTAGTTCAATGACTGTCAAAAAGTTCAAAACACTATAATTATTTCTGTTTTTCCAGTTTCTTTTTCTGATAAATGGTGTAATGTTGGTGATTTTTTTTAAACAAAACAAGCCTTTTCAAACCCGTCCACCGGTTTTTGGGGTTCAGAGTGTTAAACCTTATCTCACAGCAACTGACTGATCAAACCCAGTATAATACATCCAATCTCTAATATATGAAATAAACATGCATATAATAGATAAATAAAAATGTATAAACCAGTTGATAGTTCAATCCACTGTCCTAGAAGCAGATTACTTTATATAGATAATTGCTGAACTGTTTATGGCCTGTGCTGTGCTCTTTATGTGAAAATCTGATTTCCAAAATAAGAGTAGTGTTAAATTGCAATACACTTATCATCACAACATTAAAACATGTGGGGGTTTTCTGTAGCAGAGATTGGATCAGATTAAGATCTGGGTAGTTCGGCGGCCATGTCTCCCGTATCATACCTAATCAGTTTTTGCAGTGCAGCAGGGTTCTCTGTCTTGCTGGAGGAGGCTGTTGCTATGGGGTGTTGTGGTTGTTGTGAAAACAACGTTAAGGTGGGTGTGTCACAATAACAGCCACAGGAATGCCAGGATGCAAAAGTTTCCCTGCAGAACATTGTGTTGTAACGAGATGATCGATGTTACTCACGTCACCTGTCAGTGGTTTTAATGTTTTGGCTAATCCGTGTACGCAAAATGTATTATTCAAACTCATGTGCGATGCTGTATGGAATAAACTGTTATTTATACAGCACATTTTAAACAACAACCACTGAGCCAAAATGCTTGACAGTAGAGAAATAAGAATTTTGTTAGGAATGTACATGTTTAAATGTCGAAGTTGAGACCCTGCAGTGTTATTAAATGATGTGAATTTTCCTGAATCATTTAAATATTATGGTTGAAAAGCTACAAATTTACCTGATTAAATAAATAAAGTATTAAGGCTCAGACCTTATAGTATTATTAATCTGTAAAAGAGATCTTTGTGCCTGAAAGTTAGGTGAGAAGATGGATGAATAATTGTACTTCCTGTTGTGGCTTTGCTGGTTGCATGACAGCTCCCAACAAGAAATACAAACCACAGTTTGACACAGGCAAGTTATGTCTGCCAATTGCTGTGCTAAACTGGTATTCATAGCCTCGTGTGCAGCTAACAGATATGAAACTGGCATTGATCTTCTCATCTCACTAAGTCTAGGCAAGAAAGATAAAGCGCATTTCCAAATAATGTCTAATTTTAGCAACACTGTTCCCTTCACTGGATCTAGCTGTAGTTGGTATCTTTGTGCTGCAGAGAAAGGCAGCCCTGCACAGTAATTGGTTTCTATTTAAGTTTAAATTATTAAATTACAGATGAAGTACAAATACACAGACTTCAGTGCAACAGTGGGTTTCTTTCTAGGCCAAAAAAAGCGACGCAACAGGTGTTTTCTGTGCGCAAAAGATGATTTAATTTGACTGTATTTTCTGTATGAGTGCAGTTGTATTTCAAGATGTCCAACTGTTACACCTAAAACCCATAAGAAAACTATTTATTTAGTTAAAATTAACAAAACAAGATGTCCAAAAGTCATGGTTTAGTTATTTTAACACTAGATGAGGAAGCGAAATATTCACTTTGCTATCAGAAGCTTCACACTCCTAAACTTTAAAGCAGATCAGGGTCGGTTGGGTGTGCCTGCAGCTACTTTCCAACACCAGGTCACATCCTCTCCTGAGTGACTGCAGGGTGGAGATCCACAGCTGGGTGTCGGTTCCACCTGAATCACATTTTAAATGCAAGTTAAGCTGTATTTAATGCGCTGAATGGGCTGTGGGTTTTGCGTGGATGTTGCAAGGTGTGGAAACAGGTCGAGCCCCTTTTATTAGTTGTTTCCTTTGTTGACGGCTGTTGTTGTTCTGTTTGCAGATCTTCGAGGGGGTGGTGAACCTGCTGGACAAGTTACAGGCCTGGCACAGCACTCCTGGCAGCCCGGGAAACGTGGAGCTCAAAGAAATGGCCCAGATCGGCCTGAGGATCATCACGGGATACATCCAGCAGCAGCACTCGCAGGTCGGCTGCACCCACGACTCGAATCCATCAACCAGAAATGCCAAATAGTCTTTCAAAGACTTGCAAGATTGAATTCTGCAGAAAACTATTTTAAATTGACTCTTGATACCTTGATAGGTGCACTCAGATTAGAAATACCAGACCTTCTCTGGGTCTCCTTTCAAAGACATTGCAGTCATTCCTCTGAGGGAGTGTTCTGTATGAAAGGGCAGCTCCTCTCTGAGTTATGGCTGCTGCTGTTCTTGCTGCAGGATTGTGGGTTCGGCCATAAATGAACTGACCATAAGGTTTTCCATCACGTACTGCTGGTTTTGCTCATTTTCTAAAACAGAGCAACTCCCTCCAAAGCACATTGTTTCTCTAAAATGTCACTTTGGAGATAAATTGACTTAATTCCACACTGACAACACAACTTGGAAGCAAAACAGAGTTAATATAGGAAATGAATGAAAGGCAACACTAACACAGCTTTGTTAAATCTAGTAGTGGAAGTTAAGTAATTAAGTGCAATTTAAAGGCAAATATTGTACTTTTTTACTCCAAAACATTCATTTGTGTCACGTTTTTACATTTTATCAGCACATAGCATCTATTGTTATAGAATAAATTACCCAAAAGCATATAATAAGTTAAAATCAGCTCCACCATCTCCACCAAATACTGATACAACATTAAAATATTTTCTGTAGAATAATGCATTAGTAAATCGATGATGTTGCATGTGCCATTTTCCTGCATGATTACTTTTACTTCTGATACTTTCAATACATTTTACTGATAAATAATTTGTATTTTTGGGAGGTTTCATTTTACATACAGGATTTTTACTTGTAATGGAGTATTTTTTCAGTCTAGGTTTGATACTTTTTTACAAGTAATTTATCAATCCTCTAAACCCCAAGCAGTTTCTGGATGTTGTTGTTTGTCTCCTGTCACATTTTACTCACTTTTACTCCTTTTTTACTGCCATATGGATTCGTGTACCTCTATGGAAACAGTCACCACCACTGTGGGCCCTTGAGCAAGGCCCTTAACCCCTGACTGCTCCTAGTATGTATAGTTAAGGTTAACTTTGAATAGGATGGGTCAAATGCAGAGAAGGAATTTTCCCAAGGGGATCAATAAAGGTTAGATTATTATTATTATTATTATTATAAAACCTGGAAAGAGCCCACAGGTGTTACTAATACTGGGGAAAGTAGTTGCTCTTCATACTGTAGATATTTTGCTACTTATATCTTTAATTTGTTTCCGTACATATCTCCTATCTGCTCTGGGTAAACACAGCCTGCAGTTCAGTCCAATTCAGCTGAAAAGTCTCTGAATTTTTTTCACACGTCAGTTAGTCGCAGTTTAATCACTAATGGCTTCACGGTTGCGACATAGAATGCTGATTTTTTGTTTTTGTTTACAGAAGCTACTTAATGCAAGCACTCTATTTTTAGTAATTTTTAAACAAGATATAAAGTGATTTTGATGAAATTTCACAGTTTTAAGCTCAGATTTGGTTTATTTTCCTAAAGGACTGTCAGAAAGTTGAAAATCGCACTGATAAATGGTGTAATCTTGGCGACTTTTTAAAAAAGATAACATGACTTTCAAACCCATCAGCAGGTTTTGAGGTTCAGGGGATTAATTAAAGCTTAAGGCCTTTTGAACAGTCAAAAGATCTGAGTTTAAATTCGAGAAAGCTTTGACAATAGAGGGCACTGATGAATAAATAAGTGTGAAATCACAATCTTAGACCAGACAAACGTACTTGTTTTCTTGTGTATTTTTCCTGTGAGAGAGGAGAGATGCTAATCAGAAACGTAGAACTAACTGCACACATGTTTATTATATGTTTCTATGAACTGTGATGAAGTTATTGAATCTGTTTGCTTGTCTTCAGGTGTGTGTGATGGCCTACGTGAAGCTCCACAGCCTCCTCCAGACGGTGCTCTGCCTGAGCTGGGAGGAGGTTTGCTTCCTGCTGGGGCAGCTCGGCACCCCCTTGTGGCCGGGAGGCGTCATGGACGGCACCAACTGCGGACACCCGGAGACTTTCTCCCAGCTGGTGCCCATCGTTCGGACGCTTCTGGACCAGCACGCCGACCCCGTCACCCTCCAGAGCCTCCTGCCCAACCTGCCCATCACCAACGGCAGCACCACCTTCGCCCAGGACCTGAAGGCGTACTGTCACACTCTGGAGTGGCAGGGATTTTACCAGCAGCAGGTCTTTTAAAAATAGATGTCATTTATCTTTTGTTTAGGGAGTCTTTGCTCTAATCAGCTCACTCTCTCAGATATTCCTGGCTCTGCTCTTTGTCGGATTTGTGTACACTGCAGATTTTTCATTCCCTGGCCTCCCAGTTACCTCCCTGAAAATACAAAGTTAAAAAAAAAAAGCTATCAGCTTCAGAAAGCAGCAGAAGCAACCCTGGGCTCCTATGTGTTTTCTGGCTGACCTTAAATGTATTTTGAGTTTATGTTTGAAGCTGAGGTATTTTATGAACTGATGCCAAACAGACACACTCTGCTCTGGCTACATTTCAAGGTCAAGGTAAACTTTATTATCCCTGATAATAAAGTTTAGATTTATCATTGCTCTGTGTGACAGCGCACGTTCATAAATCTGTTGTGTTTAGATTACTTCTGTATACTACTTCTACTTCTGTATATGGATCCCGCAATACATTAGCCAGCGTGGCATAAGTTTGGCTGCCGTGACAGTTCTGAAACTTGGCCGGGGCAGTTTTCTCAGACACTGACTGGACATAAACTGTCTGTCTGGGTGTGTACGTGTTTGCAGTTTATTTGTAGAAGTTGAGTGTTTGTTATAAATGTATACAAGTCTGAGTATTTTTATTCAGCTTCACATTTTTTAGCATAAAGTGGTCAGAAAGTAAGCAAATATCTCTTTTAATATGATAAATTAAGGAAAATTGTTAGTGAAATACCTCTTAAGGTTTTGTGATGCCAGGAACTACAAGTTACGTGTAAACATTAAGAAAATAAATAACCACTGTAGTTTCTAATAGGCCAGCCTCTGGCTAATGGGAAACTTGGAAGCACAGGCTCTTTATCAAGTTGACCTTCTGAAGTCCAAATCCCAGCAGTGGGTTTGGAAGGCATGTTTTCTTTTTAAAGAATCGACTAAAAACTAATCATTTATCAGAGAAAGAAACTGTAGAAACAGAAAGAATTGTTTGAGTTTCAGCTCTCTGACAGTCCTTAAATGCACCGTTTGTGACGTACAGTTTGGTTAGCAAAAACTAAAATGTGATATTTCATCAAGATCACTTTATTCTAATGTTAAAAATTGCCCCAAAATAAAACGTTTGCACTAAACAGTACCTGTAAAAAAAAAAAAAAAAACTAAAATGATGCACTGAGTAGCTATGAGTGACTTGAGTGTTACCACAAGTCACAAGCCAAAATTTCAGGAACTTTTCGAATGAACTGCAGACAGTGTTTTCACAGAGCAGAGAGAAGATCCATCCATTATCTATAAACATAATGGGGGGGCTGGATAGGACGCCAGCCTATCGCAGGGCTACACATAGAGACAGACAACCAAGCACAATCACATTCACACCTAAGGCCAATTTAGAATCACCACTTAACCTCCAGAGTAGTTGAAAACCCACGCTGCAAAGGGAGAACATGCAAACTCCACACAGAAAGATCCCAGGCATCCTAACCGGGGCGCAAACCGGGGATCTTCTAGCTATGAGGCGACGGTGCTAACAACCGAGCCACCGTGCAGCCCCACAGAGAAGATGACAAGGAAAATTAAACTTGCACTAGCACTTTATCAATACGCTTAATGCAGCATGGCTCAAAAACAGTATACAGAGGAGGAGGTTGTTGGAAGATACATTCAGCATGGTGAAACATCTTCTTAGAGTTGATGTGCAGAGTAGTGTAAAAAATGGCAAGTTTGTAGAGGCTGCAAAAATATAAGTTGTAAAATACTATATAGATTGTAGAGCCTCTATTTTTCCAATACTGAAAACACTGTGGGCAGTTGGAAAGATGCTGGACATACTGATTCCATTTTTAAAAGTAAAATACATAAACAAAGAAATGTAACTTTAGTTTTTTAGTCTTTTTACGACTTGTGGCATTATAATGCTGCCATTCCTCCATTGTTGTGCTGTTTCCATAGAGGTGCAGGACTTTATATTGCATTAAAAATAAGACCGTAGTAAATAAAAATGGGGCAGGAGCAGAAATATGCCCAGAAACTGCTTGGAGGTCTGTGGGTTAAAATTAATATGTATTATATTATACTTCTTTTTCTTATTTTTGAGGTGTACATATGTTTATAGCTATGTGTGTTAATGTTGTCCTTCTTAAATGTGCCTCCAGGTTCAGCCCACCATGGAGCAGTACGAGCTGGACACGTTCGGGAGGAGCCATGACATCATGTCCAACTTCTGGAACTCCTGCTTCGATGACCTGATGAGCACAGCCTTCAGACGGGACAAAGACAGATCTGACAGCAAATCCAAGTTTCAGGTTACTACAAACGGTGGATTTACTAAAAATGCACTTTTAACCATTTCAGATTACTGATGTGATGTTTCTGACTGCACAAACAGGAAGTTGTAGTCGACCCTCACTTGAAGCGAGCCAGAACTGAGAACAACAGGTACGCGGTTTGGCAGAAGCAGAACTCCAGCCAGCAGGTGGTGGTGTGGCAGCACTGGAGAGCTCTCCGAAGGCTTTTAACCAGCGAGAGAGGAGCGTGGGCCAACAGGTACGACCAACCCTCCCAAATCCCACTTCATCATGGAGTGTAGGTCTGTTTGTTGTCACGCTCACAGCTCATTGAAGCACCCTTTATTAACCCTCTGAGCCCCAAGCAGTTTCTGAGTGTTCATTTTTACTCACTGTGGGCTCATTTTCCACCCTAAAATAAAGTCCTGCACCTCTATGGAAACAGAACAACAAATAGAAGTAGAGAGAACTCAGAAATGTCCTCTGTGCAGTATAATACAAAATAAAGACTTGATAAATGCTGTGTAAACATTTGAATCTATGCTTCCAGATGTTCATCAGCCTGTTTAAAGGCTTAAGTTGCCATAAAACTTTATTTACATTTCCAGTTTCAGTTCCACAATAGAGGCACTACATCTGAGTATTTATGGCATTTATAAGTTATAATGCCATAAATCATTTTAAAAAAAAGCAGAATTTCTTTGATTATTTAATTTACAAAAATGGAAAAACCTGGAATCAACATGAACACGTACATGTTTCCATACTTGTCTTCTTCTGCTCTGTGTAAACACAGCCTGCAGTTTCAGCCGAAAAGTCCTTAAGTCACTTGACTGTTGATAACAGTTGAGTCACACATGGCTTCTCAGTTGTGTTGAGTAAAATAAATATCATTAATTTAAACCTAAATGCGGTTAATTTTTCCACCAGAACCTTGCATCACACAGGATTCATTCAAAGCATATTTGAGAGTTGAAAATTGGACAAATTTTCCATTTTTTTCTGATAAATGTATCAATTTGGGGCATTTTTTTATTTAAAAAAAAGAAACTGTACCTTTCAAATCTGGTTTGGGGGTTCAGAGATTTAAGGTATAGGTTGTAAATACAGTTGCAAGCTTCCAACTCTGCGGAAGAAACTTATGAACATAAAATTTGCTCTCAAACTTCTTTTGCAGCATTACTTTTTCTTTTTTCTCCATCGTTTTTAGCTCTGATAAGCTTCTTGGTTTTTGCATCAGTCTCTGTAAATATACACTTTACAATCAAGACTGTCTATCTACACTAATCTGTATTATATTTGATAATAACGACAGTCTAACTTCCAACCTATTGGTATCTGTATAAATAAATATCTTAGTTTGTGCAGTTTGCAAGTAAACATTCAAGTAGCTTTACCAAACTTGTACCAAACAAGTGTCTTCCATGATGAACACAATTTGGTGTTGCACATTGTCAGTATTGCTGTTGGAGACCCACTTTCACCACCAGTTAGTTGGTTTGGGATTGTATTTAATGTAGTGGTCCCCTTACACGGACATGCAAATGGAATGGAAGTGGGTAGAATCCTGGTTTTAGGTGGTAGCTTTAGATAGGCCCAATCTCATGGTCTCAACAAGCAAACGTCTCTCTGACAAATTAGTACGTTAGAAGAAACTGTGTGTTGTTGAAGTTATATTGTTCTTTTACTGTTCGTTGCGACCCAGAATGTGCCGAACTGTAATTTTGCCTTATTTTTGTTGTCAGAATTCCGCCGGAGGTCAAGTGGAAACTGTCCAATGCAGAAACCTACTCAAAGATGCGTCTCAAGCTTGTGGCCAACTACAACTATGATCCCCACAGTGAGGCCAGCGCCTTGAGGGACAACATGGGTACGTCACAGAGAATCAACAGATTCACTTCACTTTTTTTCCTCAAAGAAAAATGGTGCACTAAACTATTTTTTTTAAATTGATAATCAGGAGCTGAAAGCCCTCGTAGCTCCGAACCCATCCCACTGGCTGTTGCTAAGGAAGCAAAAGTGAGCGACATGGAGGACGATCAGTTAGGAGAAGAGGATCTTGTCTTTTTGGATAACAAGTGAGTCTCAGATTTCTGTAACATTTTTGCAAGGGTCTGCCAGCAAATTGGAAAATTCCTGTGTGAAAAGTCATATCTGTAAATGTAGAAAATGGGTTTCTCACTGCTTTCAGGGTGGAGGGAGAAGACGAGAGCCAGAAAGAAAAACTGGTTCTGTCTGAAGACTGTGAGCTCATCACCATCGTGGCGGTTGTTCCGGGTCGTCTGGAGGTCACCACCCATCACCTGTACTTCTATGACGGCAGCAGTGAGAAAGAAGAGACGGAGGAAGGTAAGAAAAATGTGACAATAACACCTTACTGTGTTTTTTTATCGTCCTCCAAAGCGTTCTGTCTGAGGTGACTAATAAATGTGCCTCCAGGAATCGGGTTTGATTTCAAGAGACCTCTGTCTCAGCTCCGAGAAGTTCATTTGAGGCGCTACAACCTGCGACGATCTGCGCTGGAGCTTTTCTTCATCGACCAGGCTCACTACTTCATCAACTTCAAGAAGAAGGTGAAACTCATTTCAGATTTGACACCTTCCTCTCTTTAATTATGGTTTTGAAATTATGTAATAGTGTTAAACAGAGCCTTTTCTTTCACCCTTTAGGTACGAAACAAAGTCTACTCCAGGATTCTGGGGCTTCGGCCTCCAAACCTGTTTTACTTCGGCTCCCGATCTCCTCAAGAGCTGCTGAAGGCATCCGGGCTGACACAGGTGTTTATTTACATCAGTTCTCTATATGAAGCTGAGTTATTGTGATCTTAATGATGCTTATATTGGTGACTAATCTAATGTTGACGTTAACAGAAATGGGTGTACAGAGAAATCTCCAACTTTGAGTATCTGATGCAGCTGAACACCATCGCTGGACGCACTTACAACGACCTGTCGCAGTATCCTGTGGTGAGTTTGCCGCATTTGTCTGTATCTATGGTTCTTTTATTACCAAAGTTGTTGAGCAGGAAGCATCATGGTGCAGTTTTGTTTCTCTTCAGTTCCCCTGGGTTTTATGTGACTACACCTCTCCTGATCTGGATCTGGAGAACCCTGCAGTTTTCAGAGACTTGTCCAAACCCATCGGTGTGGTCAACCCACGTCATGCACAGAATGTCAGAGAAAAGTAAGTGGTTAAAGGTGCCGTGTTTGACGTTTAGGCATGGATAGGGCCAACAGTTTCAATGGGAGGTACTCACATGCACTAATATGCATACGCAGCTGGACCAAGTACCAAACATTAGTCTGACTCTCTGAATGTACACTTCAGGTTTAAGCTTCCCATTTCTGCATTTCAAATGGCTTTTTCCACTTATTCTACTATCTGCATGTTGCCAGTTTCAAAACCCCCTTACAGGCTACGAGAAATAGCAACAGCATCCTCCTAGCAGCGATCTACATGCTGAAAATTTCAAATTTTGCTGAAGATTTGAATTGTTATTATTAATTTATATTTGATTTATTTAATGAAGGAAATTTCAGAGCGAGGTTCTAATTGACAGTCATATCCTGGGAATATATAATGAAAATAATTCTACAAGTAAAAAGAAAAAATGCAGAATCAACATTCAGCATGTATTGTACGCCAAGACAATCAGACACATTGATAAAAACAGAAGCATTCATTATATAAAAATATCATTAGACAGAAGCCTAAATCAGATCATCATTATGAGTTTTAAAAGATAATTTATCATCTAAAAAAATACACAGGTACTTTGAACTTTTGTCATTTTCGCTCCAAGTCAAACTTAGCAGATTTTTAATTTAGCATCTGGCGAAGTGCATGCAATTATCTGGATTTATTTAAAGCTTAAGGCTAATTAATAGCCTTTAGATTAGGGGTGGGCAATCCTGGTCCTCAAGGGCCACTATCCTGCATGTTTTAGATGTGTCCCTCTTCCAACACACCTGATTCAAATGATCATCTCATCATCAAGCTCTACAGAAGCCTGATAACGATCCTGATAATTTGAATCAGGTGTGTTGGAAGAGGGAAACATCTAAAACATCCAGGATAGGGGCCCTCGAGGACCAGGATTGCATACCCCTGCTTTAGATGCACTCTGGCTGTATTTTCAGAGCTTCCAGGTCTTTCTCTTCATGCACAGTCATTTCTTCTGCCTGCTCTCGTTGTGGTTCTAGTTTCTTGCAGCGGAGGCGACAGAGAGCTGCAGGACCAAGGATGTGTTTCCTCCAAACACCACGATATCTGGGCGGAGAGAGAGAGAGAGAGAGAGTGACCAGCACACTGCCTCCTGTTTCACCCACAATCCATCTGAGCAGGAACCGGCTCGTTTGTTCCAACGAGGCAGCAGAAGATCTGCACAACAAAGCGGACTAATTTGCGCATTTACGCACGGCTCGGTGGGAAATTAGATTATATTCGTCTTTTTCATTTGCAGTTTTCGGACTCCAGCCTCGTCCTGTTGCGCCAGCAGCCCTCATTGTATCCGGACTCATCTCCTCCTTTTGTCTGCAGTTGTGTTTTTCACGCTCCAACTTCTTGCCTCCTTGTTTTCACACAAGCAGGAGGTTCGGTTTCTGTTTTCCTCGTTGCGGTCCAAACGGAATGAATGACAAAAACAAAGGAGGTTGATGTCCACAACTCTCCGACTCACCTCTGCTTCGCCTCGCCCAAGGAACGGAGACTACATCTCCGGCACAAGATGGAAAGCGGAGGCGGGACGGAGAGCTCGGAGCCGCAGCAGAACTCCCGGCCCGAACCGGAGCTCCCTGCGGTGCTGTGCGCTCAGCCTCCCGGGGAGAAGAAGAAGATCAACCGGGCTCCGTCCCCGGCCAGACCCAAGGATGTACCTGGGTGGTCGCTCACCAAGATCCGCGGAGGCATCGGGACCCCGACCCTGAGCGTCAAGCCGGGATCCATCCATCTGGGCAGCCGCATCTCCAGGCGCAGCCCCGTGGGGAGTCTGGCAGGGAAGGACGGCAAAGCGGAGAAATGTGGAGGTGGCAAACCGGCAGGGAAATCCTCCATCTCCGGTGGTTTGGTATCCAAAAGCTCCAAGGCGGCCAAGAGCGCCGGCGGGAGGAGGAAGGTGTCGGACGCCAGCATTGGATCCGATGATTTATCCAAAGACTCCGGATGCGCCCCGGGGAAGCTCTCCCCGACGGACAGCAGCTCCGAGCTGTCGGACTGCGCCTCCGAGGAGAACAAACTCTCCGCGGACGCAGCGAGCAGCGACGCCGAGTCCAGGAGCAGCAGAGGCGGCGGGTTGGACGCAGAGAAGCCGCTGATCAGGGACGGAGCTGCGGCGGACAGAGCGAGCCAACCGGCCGCCTCCAGGGGCGCAGAGAAGGACCGGCTCTCCCTGGGCATGGAGACCGGGGAAGGGAGCATTTCCCCCGGGGACGAGCGCTCGGTCACCTCGTTTGACAGCAGGGTTCCCGCCAGCACATCTCTGGCGTTCTCAGACCTCACAGAGGAGTTTATGGACGGCATGCAGGAGGAGTTTGTCAGGGAGATAGAGGAGCTGAGATCCGAGAACGATTACCTCAAAGTAAGTGCACCTGTGAATGTGTGGGTTTCATTTTGTTGGAAGTTGCAGGGAGCAGATTCTGCAAAGAAAACACTTAAATAAACACATATTTCCTATTTTGATCTTAAAAATGACACAAGTGAAACATGACACAGTTTTGCTGTATTTAAATCCACTAAAATATGATTATTTTACACATATTTGCTGTTGTTTGCACAGTTTTTGTTACAGTCTTCCTCTGTTTTTTCATATATATTGTTCGGCTACCCTTGCTGTCAGATTTTTACCATTTTTATGCAAGACTTGTCTTTACACTGTAGGAGAAATTCCAGTTTTTACATATTATTATGAACTGCAAGGCCTGGATCACTGAGCCACCAAACATTTAACATGTGCAGTAAGATGCTTCTTAATTTTTAAAAAGCATCTTGACTTCTCTTTTAGTTAGAACAGCTGCTTTTTACTGAAGCTCCTATGATTGCCAGGACCTAGATGACTGAGAACCCACTAACATATTGCATATTTTTTGCGATTTAATCATAGGAGCTTCAGTAAAAAGCAACTGGATTCACTTTTAGGAGCCTAAAAGAGAGGTCCAGTATGATTACCATGACCTGGATGACAGAAATATTGCCAGTTTTTCAATCTCCTTCATTGCATTTCATTCTCAAGATGCAAAAACCCCCACCACCTTCTCTCTCTGATCTGTCAGAATCATGCAGTTTTACTCTAAAGTCTGTTTTTCCTTGTTCACCGGTTCCCTCCCAGCGTGTAGAGATTCCTTTGGATGCCTCCCAAGGCTGCTCACTACAAGGATGATGATGTTATAAATAGAGAATCTTGCACTCATGCTAGCAGAGGAGCAAAACATTGCACTTTGCAGCTACAGAATTTCACGTTTCATATGAGAAATGTGGCGAATTCAAGTGAGAAATGCTGCAAATGGCTGTTTATATGTTAGATTCTGCAGTAAAATCAGCCTAGTTGTGGCTTTATTGAGGTATTTGATTGGTTTAACCTCAAATATGGATTCTAAATCTCAAATTCTTGCATCAACAGCATCTGAATTCGATTCGCTAACTTCACTGAAGGCATTTCTCAGCTTCCACAACATGTCTGCAGGCGCCGAAACGTAATATCCCACCAGGTCAATCACATCCGTCCTGCCCTGAGAGTGATTGATTGATTAAGGGAAGGATCAATTAGGGAGCACGTCTCTGAGCACTAACCGGCAGCGACCAGACAAGCCAATAAGTGTCAGCCATTGATTAGGGATGGTGATTGATCAGCAGCACCTGGCTAAGCAGAGGGACCACCACGTCTTCTAGTCTTTTCTAAAGGAATTCAGTGAATTTTGGTTCAGTTTCTTGCTTTAAAGGCTTCAACTAATGATGATTCTCACTGTCTTTTCATCTGTTGACTATTTCCCCCATTTATTGATAGGTTGTTTGATCTATAAACTGTCAGAAAATGGTGATCAGTGTTTCCCAACTGTCTTGTTTTGCCCACAACCAAAATATATTCAGTTTACTGTCACAAATATTCACATTTTAGAAGCTGGAGTCAGACAATTTAGACCATTTTGTCTTAAAAAGTGACTCAAAAGGATGAATCGATGATCAAAATACTGTTGATTAATGTCATTGTTGACATCTAATTGATTAATCAATGAATCGTTGCATCTTTAGTTGAGTTATATTGTTACGTAACCCTGATTAGTGTTGGAAAAAATAGCTGATTCATTGAAAATCTATGTTTTTATTCAAGTTGTCAAGCAAATATCTGCTGTTTCCAACATTTTTTAAGTGAGGCTATGACTCTCAGTTTTATATCATTGCAAATTTAATATATTTAGGATTTTTTTCATTTTACATGTGAGCAGTTGGCGACAAATAGTGTTGGAATCCTGAATCTGTTGTTGTCAGGTTAATCACCAGTGGAAATACTCGTAGTTGCAGCCCTGAATCTGATTACAAGACGCTCCTCTCGTGTTTTTTAAGTGTAATCGGTTCCCAGTTGCAACAGCGTGACTGAATATAGGACATGATGTTAGAGATTCTCTCTCTGGACTAAGATCCTCCTGGGAGTTCTTGGTCTGTCTGTCAGTGTTGTTGCAGCTGTGACGAACACCTGGTTAGCAATCAGAGGATCAAAACAACACGTCGGACCCTCCTCACTTATCTAATTGTCTTAGTTTTTACCCAGAAATCCTCACTGTTCTTCTTCATCCTTAACGCCTCCTGCCTGTCTGCCTGTCTGTCTGTCTGTCTGTCTTCCACTGCAGCTCCACGTTCTGCATGTTAATAATATTCAGACTTCTGCTGCAGCTTCCAATTCACTTGGTAATTACTGTGGAAGATCAAGACAGCGAGCAGCTGCTGGAATCTCATTAATTATGACTTTATACCGCCGTGTGTTGCTGTTAAATCGGTTCAAGCTACTGCAGAATATGGGGATGCAATCAGAGGTGCCACCTACATTAAATGCACTCGCACCAGAACATTGTTATCGTTGTACTCACACACCTTGTTAAAGCGACTTTTACTCATAAACAGTTATTAAATCATCGCTTGAGTCCACATGTCACATTTAAATACAATAAACAACAAGTAAACATTGACTGCTGGCCTTCTGTTACAGCTGAACCCGACACAAACATCGGACTTTCTGGGTGTAATTTTTAGGAATGTCTGTCCGCTGACTACAATTTAAGCTAACAGATGAGCTTCTGTGCAGCTTGTCTGGACTATAAGTGTTTCAGAGTACTCGCTGCTAGTATGTTACGCTGCAGAATTACATTAGTAGCACAACTAAACAAGATACTGGAAGTGGCTTTAACCCTCTTAACCCAAAGCAGTTTCTGGGCATTTTTACTAACTGTGGGCTCATTTTTCACTACAATATAAAGTCCTGCACCACTGTGGAAACAGAACAACCATGGCAAGAAGTATATAAAACTGAGAAATGTCTTTTATGCAGTAGAAGAAAGTTATAATGCCATAGATCATTAAAAAAAAAAAGTTGAATTTCTTTGATTATTTATTTTGCAAAAATGGAATAAGTTAGAATCAACATGTACAACCTTTTTCCAAGTGAGCACAGATGTTGCCAATACTGAAAAAACATTGACTCTACATACCCTAGATATTTACTTTATTTTACGTTTTTGCTTTGTTTACATACCTACACAGCCTGCAGTTCAACCCAGTTCAGAAGAACAGTTCCAGAGTTTTTGTCAAGTAACTGTCGGTCACAACTGATCCATTAATGTCTTCCCAGTTACGACATTGAGCGCAGAATTTTTGTTTTTTTACAGAATCTGGTTAATACAAATGCTTATTTTTGTTGTTGCAAATTTTTAAATTAAATATGTAGAAAAAAGTGACAGATGAGCAGTTCGAACACTGTTGATCTGTTGATTCTTCTCATTTTTACCATTTCTGGTAAATGTGTGTTTAATTTTGAGTGTTTTTTAAAAAGATAACATGACTGTTGAAGCAGCTGGTGGGTTTTGGGGTTCAGAAGGTTAAACAAACAAGACAGAAAATGTTAATTTGTGAGCTTTAGAGCTGCTGGTTATGGATTTTGTTACCTTTTGAGCAGCAAATCAAGTTCTGGATTTTAAAAAAGCTGCATATTGAAAGTTATTGTAGTGCAAAGTGCTGATTCAAATTACCAACATCTGTAAAGTTTCTCTGCTTCCTCTGAATCATCCATTAAGTTGCCCTTTGCTTTGCTCTTTAATTAATCAAAAGACACATTGATAACGTCCACAGCTGCAGAATTTCCATAAAAATGACGTATTGCAGGGTTCAGGGCTCCAAAAACATGAGATAAGATGCAGAAATGTCCTGAGGCAGGGACGACTGTTATCTCAGCAGATGCACTCTAATTTCCAGCGTTAACCCCGTCTGGCTCAGTAACATGACGGCTGATTGGCTGATTTCATTCTCCTGACTGGCTGCTTGCTCACATGACAGAGACTATCTTCCCGGTTCGTCTTTAGTTAGCTGTGAAAAGCAGGTCAGTGGACCAGCTTTCTCTCTCCTCAGTCTCTCGCCACATTAACTTGTGATTCCCTGGTTTCGTGTCCTCACTTTCTCACTCTGTGCCGTCGTGTTTTATCTCCCTGCATGTCTACGTTTCATTTCATGCTCTGTTTTTCACGTCCCAGAATTTTCCACCTCTTTCCTTTCTTATGGTTTCATTCTGTGTCCTTTCCTGAGGTTGTTTCTGTTCCCCTTTCCTCTCTCTCCTCCTTGTTCTTTTCCATTTTCCCCATTTTTTCTTACATGTCCATCCTTCCTCCCTCTCTGGTCCATTGCAGATGTGCAGCAGTGGTCAGTGACATACCGACTGCTTCTTGCTGCAGTCAATTTTAGCTCCATCAACAAATCCTTTTACCAGGATTGTTCGAAGACAAACGCGTTGCTGCATGTTCAATCCACGCAGCTTACCTTAATTTTTAAAGTGTTTATGATCATGCAGCTTTATTCTGTCGGCGGCACACCCTTCCCACTGTTGTTCCCAATCTCGCTTTCGTATTCCACGCACACACGCGAGCCCACGCATCCCCAGAGCTTGTTGTTGCTGGAGTTCTGCAGAAGCTGACCCACATTCTCCTCTGTAGTAAATCATGACAGCTTCGCTACTACTACTACTACAGCCGCTCGCACTCCTGCTGCTTCCCTATGCAGAGATTTTTACTCAGTTTTCAAAGCACAACATTGTGCGTCCATCACGTAAAGCAGAGTGACCCAGGCGTGTTGTAGAGGGGTGTGGTAGATGTGGTTGATTTCATCGCTGACATCAACGCCAGCACAAGAACTGCACCTTAAATATCCTTCAGAGGGATGATGCAATCTGTGCTGTCAGGCTGAAATGAATAATTCATGTCTATATGTCTAAAAGAGAGGCAGATAATAACAGCGCTGTAAATTAATCATCTGTACTGGATTCTTTCTGAGTGGGTTATTTGTATTGATTTACTACTTCACATTTTTTAGATTGGAGGAATTTCCTTTCGTTAATGTTTGCTGCTGCAAAGACTTCATTTCCCTGCTGGGGCTGTTTAGAGTTTCCTCTGAGGTGAACTAATAGCTACAGTTGTGAACAAAGGTTTCCATACTTGTAAAGATCATGTATATAATGGCAGTCTTGAGTTTCCAATGACTCCCATCATACTGAAATTTCTACGATGGAATCATTGAAACACAGGAGTCTTTGACAGAAAAACAATCATGCATTTTGGTTCTTTCACAGATTTATTTGAGGTCTTCTGGAAATATGACAAAGTCGCTGGGTTACAAAATTCATACAGTAACTTGAATGACCACTTTTGGTGATGTAGAAAGCAATGTTAATCAAATTTTCTTAGTTGTATGGCCTCTTAACGTCTCATGAGTGTTTACATTTGACTACAGCTGCTGACTCTGAGGCAATTGAAATAGAGCCCCTTTCAAACACTCATCGGACTCAGTCACAATCACTACAGTGGGAAAGTCTAAGAGCTCAGCAAAGATCTGAAAAAGTAAATCATTGACTTGAACAAATCAAGAAAGTCACTTGGAGCCATTTCAAAGCAGCTACAGATCCAAAGATCATCTGTGTTAACAATTGTTTGTAAGTATAAAGTTCATGGTACAGTTGTGTTACTGCCAAGATCAGGAAGAAAACACAAACAATCACCTGCTGAGAGACAATTGATCAGGATGGTCAAGAGTCAACCAAGAATCACCAAAAAGCAGATCTGCAATGAATTAGAAGCTGCTGGAACACAGCTGTCAGTGTCCACAGTGTTTTACATCAACATGAGCTGAGAGGCTCCATGAAGAAGGAAGTTCTTCCTCTAGAAGCAGACCCTTAAAGCTCCACTGAAGTTTGATGCAGATCACATGGATAAAGAAAAGGCCTTCTGGAGGAAAGTTCTGGCGTCAAATGAAACATAAATTAAGCTATTCGGCCACAATGATGAGAAATATGTTTAGAGGAGAGAAGGTGAGGCCTTTAACCCCAAGAAGACCAAACCTACCATCAAGCATGGTGGTGGCAGTATTATGCTCTGGGGCTGTTTTGGTGTCAGTGGAACTGGTGCTTTACACAAAGTAAATGGAATAATGAAGAAGGACGCTTACCTCCACATTCTTCAGGAAAACCTAACATCATCATCAGAAGGTTGATGTTGGAGGAAGCTGGATGTTTCAACAAGACAATGACCCCAAACACACATCAAAAGTAGTATAGAAATGGTAAAATCAGGCTAGAATGAAGGTTTTAGACTGGTCTCCCCAAAGTCCTGACTTAAACCTTTCAAGAACCTGTGGACTGTGATGAAGAAACAAGCCAACAAATGTAGTTTAACTGAAACAATTCTGTCAAGAGAAGCTTGTAGACAGAAACCAAACGTGCGTAGTTGAGGTGAAAATGACCAAATATTAGCATTTCTGTATGTATATTTTTGACCCATCAGATTTTATAGAAAGAAATCTATAAAAGAACCAAAATGCATGATTGTTTTTTGTGGCAAAGACACGTGTTTCAGTGATTCCATCATCTTAAAGGTGCAATAAGCTTTTAAAAATATACATTTGCAAAAGTAAAAATGTGACTGCAAAACGTTCAAAGGAGGAGGTACGATAACTGTGGGAGGACTGCAAGGTGGTCGAGGCTTCTGCACATGTGAGGCTCCATTAAATCCGCTGAGCTGCCCTTGAAGAAGGCACTTGTCATCCAAATGCTCCAGCAGCTGCCAGCAGTAAACCGACTGTGACTGGTTGCACTGGACAGACTCCAGGTTATATGTGAGAGTGTGTCGCAGCGCTGCATGCACCAACACCGCTGGAAATGAGTCTTATTGGGGATGAAAGGCAAAAAAACTGAAATGTCTGCCGGTGCTGCTGCAGACGATGTGGTGGATTGTACAGGTTCAGGATTTCTCTGTGAGACACCTGTTCTGCGCTCGTAGTGTTTGGAGGTCTGCGGCATGAATATTTTATGCTGACAGCTGGTTGCCGTGTATGTATGTGTGTGAACTGTATGCATGTTTGAGTGCGGCCGGGTTTCTATCCACTTTGCGTGCGGCAGCTACAGGAAATAGCAGGTCATCTCATCAAGGCCTAAAGTTTCTTTGTGTTTTCTCTCTCCTGATGACAAATTGGTGGCTTCTTTGCAAAGGTTAGTGTGTGTTTGTTTGGGGTTTACAGGGTTTACATGAGATAAAGCTGCCACTTTATTTTTTTATTTTAAACACAACCCTTATTGCACATTATTTATATTTTATTATGTTGGTTTCCACATATAGAGTACTGTATCCTGTAGGGGTGGTCCAGAATATTCGAATATCCGAATATTCGTTCGTTGTGGTGGTATTCGAATAGTCGTGCGCGCTGCCACTGGGTGCTGCCGTGTCGCCGAGCGCATCTCATTAGCTGTTTATAAATTACAAAATATTAGCAGAAAACGAGACGTGTGATAATGAGGAAGGCAGGCGAAGGTACGACCTCCTAGATTTCCTCCTTTCTGCTGTTTTAGCTCTTTCACTGGATCTCCATCCTCCCTCCTGTGTCTCCAGGCTCCTTAATAACAAATTAAAGTTGCAGCGAACTCTGGAACTTGCCTCGACTCCTCAAAAGCAGAGCTGCGTGCATCATATTCCAACTATTCGGACGGTTACTGCAGTTGGCGTACAATTATATCAGTTTAACTGTGCGACTCTCCTCTCTGCTAATCTGTGAAGCCAGTCCATTTAACAGTGCAGTGAATCAAGCAATAGGCAGGCTATTTAATCTTTTAAATCTACTTTTCGTTGTTCTTCTGCTGCCTTCGGGACAGACTAAGCGACGTGTTTTATGCTTATAATGTCTGGTTAGCAGTGACGCTACAAAGCTCCACAAAAAAACAACTTCTTTATCACAAAGACAGAGAGATTAAAGTTCGTTTGGGAAGTCATGCAGTTGTAGTTTTCAATAGAAATCCTTCAGTATTTGTGGATTATAATTCGATATGAGGGTGAGTGAATCCTCTTTTGCAATGTTTGTAATGTTAAATTATGGGAAAAGCTCTAATGTTAGACAAATTCCCCTCCTTTAACAAAAAAATCACCTGCCATTCGAGAGTTTTGTCCACTTTTTGCTTGACTAAAAGATGTGAAAAAAAGTGGACAGACACTCTAGAAAGTGGAGAATAAAACGCTTCCAGTGGTGCGCGAAATATGGCTAAACCTTACATTCTTTACTGATAGCAAAATGCAGATTTAAAGTAAGCATACAACAAATTCACCATTAAATCTACTTATTATCTCGACTTTCTACATGCATTTCTTTGTGATGTTATTTAGTAAAACAGTCTACTATATTTTCAGCATTTAAGAATGCAATCTTGTTTCCTTAAATCAAGTGCACTTTTGATTCATTACTCTCTATAAAATGCATCCAAGCTCATGTTGCAATGTAGTGCATTTTTTGCTGTTTATTACCAGCTGCGATATCTGTTTGAATTTGCTCATCATTAAATGCATTTCCATGTCCGTGTTTCAACATCTCTTTAGCTGTTTAACACCTCGAGCTCTGCTGAAATGAATCCAGTTGTGTGCATTGACTGAGTGTGTGTGTGTGAAGAGACAAAATACTGACAGAGTTCAGCCTCTTGAATAGATAGACCTGACCTCCGGGTTAATGATTGTTACAAGAGGAACTCAGACCTCCATGTGAGTGTGTCTGCAGAGAAATAAGAGTGACACCAACAAAGAGAGAACAAACAGAAATGTGATGGAGGAAATCAGAGTCCTGCAGGTTTGAGAAGTGCTGAGCTTCTTTTAAAAATAAGCTGGAGATGAGAGGCTGCAATCATGGCCTGCAATGTGTGTGTGTGTGTGTGTGTGTGTGTGTGTGTTTGTGCTGAAAAAGCAGCATCCTGAGCCTGTGTGGCATCATTTCAAGTGTGTGTTGCATTTAGAGTAGGTGTTGTTACCTTGAAACCACCTGAGCGTGTCCATAGGTGCTCCCATCATGCTCATGTTATTCATATTTCTGACGGTAATATGAGTCATTCTAAAAAGCACTAGCAAGCAACCTGTTGCTGTGAGGTATGAAGATTTGTTCATGTGCTGTAAATGTGCTTAAAATGTTGTTGTTTTTTTCCCATTTCATGAATAGTTTTTAACGTGTTTGTCTGCAGCAGGGAGAGATTTTCTGTTGAAAAAGCACACAAAACTGCCATTTTGGATAAGTTTGATACGATAAGCCTTTATTAATCCCATTGCATTTGTACAGCAGCAAAAGGGATAGTGCAAACATTTGAGAACTATCAATAGACAAAAAAAATTAACAAAAAATACACATAACTACTAGTTCAGATTGTCCAAATTCCTCTGGATGTGGAAACATTGCACATATATTTGGTATTGCTGCTTCTATAATGAGTAGAAACACTGATAGATGAGTACTAATTTTGCATAAATGTTATCTATATTGCACAGATTCTTGTATATGTATTTAAAAATTGATACTGCACAGAGTTTAAATGTAAAAAATATTCGTAATTCATAGCTTTGAGTGTGTTGATATGACATTTTTTGGTGAACAGTCTAATTTGCTGGTTGTAGGAAGGAACCTGCAGGATTTCTAAAAGGATTGCAAAATACAAAATACATAAAAACCTCAAATGTGCAATTCAGATTGTTCAGTGTAAAAATTCCCTTTGCTTTGATTCATATTATTAAGTCCAGCAATGCCACTTACAGCATGTCATAGTACAAGCATGTTCTTCCATTTTCTTTCTCAAGTATATTCCCGTGACATATGTATGAGAAGTTATGAAGCAGACATGAAAATTACATACCTCTTTTCTTCTTATGTAGTGAAAATGCTCCACTGGCCTTCCTCTCCTTCCCATTTTCTCTTGCTGGAGTGAGCAGACTCAGCATTGTGGCAGATTGTCAGGGCTCATTTTCCTCCTTTCAGAATGAAAAGAAAAAAAACACATTTGCAGCCATTTATTCCTGTAATAACTTCCACGGGGCCTGAAAATTGCCTTAGCTGATGGACAGGCCGTATGAGGACTGACTGGGAGGAATGTGAACCAAACACAGATGGGAGTCCTGGAACTTGAAGTGACTCTAAAGCTTTCAAAGCCGGACCGAGGCAGGTTTATCAGTCTGTGTCAGAGCTGTCAGTTAAAGAGTCGGAGGCTTCAAAGAGCCTGAAGGCATTTCGATGCTCATAAACAATGTGAGATGTTGTCTATCTGCATTTTGTCTCCGGCTGCAGGTTGTTATATTATTGGAGGTGACCAATCTACAAACAGAAGTAACTTGTCCACGTTGTAGTTCCACTTACAAACCCTACACAACATGCATGCAGCAGACAGACATGATATTATTCAGTGTAGGTGAGGTTCTCCGATATTGTGATCTCTTCTTTACGTGTCCGAATTCACCTGAACACGTGTTTATGTTGTATAAGGGTTATTCCATCTCAAACCACCAGGGGCCTTCTGCTCGACCATCTCTGATTTGTTTAAAATTTCTTTATGAAAATGTTCAGGACCCCCAGTTGTACCAACTTTCATGCTTTCATGAAAAAGTGATCATTCTTTCCACATGCCACCTGGACTTTCCTGGGTTTCCTGTTAGTTGTTACGTTTTCAGTTGCTACCTGCCGTCTCCTACAGTTTTCTCCTGAAAAGCCTGTTTTTCATCTCAGTTGGACTCCTCTGGTTAAAGGTTAAGTGAGAAATAGGTGAAAAAAAACTCTAAATCAAAGTTTGGCGTCATGCTGTTGGTCTGTCTGAGTGCACATATATTATCACTAGAGTGCATTTTGTCATTTCTTGTTGCACTTTCAGAGATTATTTTACTACCCATGTAAAATTATATTAACTTTTCTTCTTGATATTAATCATCATTATACTAATTACCCATAAAAACACCTCCACCATCTGCCTCTGGATGCAGATTTGAGGTGTTTTATGCGCCACACAACTAAATTAATTGTTTTCCATTTGTTAAACTACTTTTGTCGTGACTGCTGCAGCTGTTTCAGAGCGATGGGATCAGTGATGTGATTGGTTTAGAGTGTATTTATTAATCACCGTCAGATTTCAATTCCTCCTGAACAGACAGTTTGTCCCTACATGAACCGAAAAAGCTGTGAGAGGCTGTGGAGACGCCCACTCATTCTGAGAGACCTGTTGTTGTTTGCACTTGTTGTTGCCTTTGCGTGACTAAAATAAGCCTCATTATGTAAGTTACAGTGACCTAAAATGTACATTTATGTAATACATCAGCCATTATTGTAAGTTCCTGGCTAAAAAAAATTAACTTCTCATGGCTCAAAAAACAAACTAATTGCAAATGAACAATTGAAATATAAAATGCACATTTAAACCCAGTATTCTCTAGGGCTGGTCCAGAATATTCGAATATCCGAATATTCGTTCGTTGTGGTGGTATTCGAATAGTAATTTTGACATTCGAATAGTCGTGCGCGCCTCCA
>OMNN01024427.1:0-14229 GCA_900302755.1 Chromis chromis
GTGTTTGGGTGTGTGTGTGTGTGTGTGTGTGTGTGTGTGACTGATATCCATCCATCACATCTGAATGGTGCTGATTGCTGACAGGAAATGCCCATGGCCCTCCTGCTTCCTGATTGGCCGGTCCCTGTGGGCTGCCAGCGTGGACGGGAGTTAAATGGTGAGACTGAAAGTCACAAGTTGATGAAATTAAACAGTGCATATGAAAACAGTGTTCAAAACTGCAACGGTCACTCCAACTTTCTGGGTAATTTAGTTCTCACAGGACAAACTGGTACCACTTGATGCCACAGGGGGACACCAATGAGTAGATAACTGGTGGACTTTTAACATTTTTAAATTAAACTATAGAAAATATAATTAAAAACTCACAGTCCTGATTCGATTGCACAGCCTGCTATACTTTTTCTATCCTTGTTTATGAAATCATCTGACCTGACACCACACATCCGCTACAGATATCACAAACTTTAGAGCTAATAAACAACAAACACATCACAGTTCTTATAGCTTCATCACAATAAAAGCATCCTATCAGCTCCACGAGTGGAGCGCTTTTATTGTGAAATAGAAACATCAAGAAATGGTTGGTTTACATCAACAGTAAGTTAAACCTCGTTTTATGGTTTTAGGTTGTCCTTACATCTCTAGCTCAGTAACACTTTGAGGGGATTTCTTCAAATTTGGCAAAAGTTTGCTTGAATTCCAGTATAGAAGGATTAGAAATTGGTGGTCAAAGATTACTGTCACCTCATGCAACATCTTTTTGTCCTTAAGTCAAGAATTTTTGCAAATGTCACACAAAAGTCTAATTGGATAAAATGAGGAGTTGATGACATTCTTTCCTTAATTTTCTTCCTTCTTGGGGCTGGAGTTTATCCTAGCTGACATAGGGTGAAAGACAGGCTACACCTTGAATAGGTCGCCAGTCCATCACAGGAATCTATGACATTTTACATCCAAAAGGTCAAAGGTCAACATCACTGGGACGACATAATGTTCCAAATAAACACTTTCCTGGTCATTTTTCAACACAATAACTTAAGAACAGACGGGGAGATTGCGACCAGATTTTACATTTAGTCAAATACTGAACTGGTGAAGCTGATTCCATCTTGAAACTCTGGTGACTGTAAAGCTCTTCTGTGTGTGAAGTATCCATGTTTTAGAATTTCTAGCTTCTTTGCAACAGCATCCATGTTTTCCAGCAATGTCAGCTTTGCGCACAGAATCAACAGTTTTGGCCAAGTAAATTAACACATACAAGGATTTCAATACGAGTCTTCACTACAGACTTGGATGTAGACTGCAACTTGACTGGTTGGCGGAGGCAGACAACCTACCAACATAATAAATGATAAAAATCCATGCTTTCCCACAGTTGTTGTAAATAATGTAATTTGGAAGAGGTAACTCATTACAGAATACATGTAACATAACTACATAAGTCTCTACTGCCACTCTGTCACAATCAGGCAACTTCTGTGATGATGTCGACACCAAATAAAACAAACATACCACAACATTTTGATTATTATATCAGTGACATGATCAGCTGATTCTGTGCAGTGCAATGTTATGTTCACAATGGCCACATATGTATCAAAATGCTTTGTAAAAAATGTCAATTCACACAGTGGCACACATTCCCACTTCCACAGTCCAATGTCTTGTTTATGTCCACAGTTAAAACAGGAACCAATGGACTTGGAGCACCACCTTGGTTGATAACGCTGTCTTATGATGCACAATTAAAAAAAAAAAAAACAATACCCACAATGCAGCTCAGCAGTTTGGAGAGAGATCTAGGTGCATTGCGGTTGTAGCTGCTAATATGGACAGAAGCTGCTCGCCGCAAGAAAGAAGTTTTGATATATTTTTTTTAGTAGTAGTTGTGAAATCAGCAGTGTTCAGCTTTAATGCTCCATTTATGCTCTTGATAGCAAAGAAATTCAGCTGTCATTAATTTTAATTCTGAGCTTTGACTGTAGCCACCAGCTGCAGGCCACTTTTAGTACTTTACATGGACTCCACATCCACAGATGCACAATGTGGTCATGTTGTCTGTCTTTAAGATTCAAGATTTCTTTATTTGTCATTTCTCTGTGCATCTGTACACACAAAAAACTAATATAATTCCCCCCAGCCCACATCATTACCACAGAAAACACAGCAATCAACAGAAGGTTAAAATAGTCCTAAAAAATATAATAAATAGAGATTGCTAGAAGACAAGTAACATGAAAACATCCAAACACAATAGTGGAGGAGGAGCCTAAGCAGAGTATGTTAAAGTGCTATAAAATGTTCAGTTAGCAGCACAGTATGTCTATATATTATATGAGAATATATTTAAATTTGTGCCTTTCAGACAAAACTAAAGCAAGTACATAAATAAAGGATTCTACTATTATAGCTTTGTGTTGACGGAATGCAAATCCAAATAATAAAAAAGGATTTGTCCACAAAAGGAACCCCTGTGATAACATACTGTATGTGTATATACTGTATATATACATAAACACAAAACAAGTATTCACAAAGATTTTCTAAAACCAGACAAAATAAAGGTTTAACTCACATGCATTGCTGGGATAGATCAATAATAAACCTTATTTGATGAGTTATATGAACAGTTAGTTGGACGATTTCTCATCATGTTAAGCAACTTATGAACTAACTGTGGAAAGTAGAGATGTGAGATTGATTTCACATCAAACTGATATACGATAATATATTTTTTAACAATAGATTTATATTATCCATAACAATCCAGTGTTTTCAGACAGACAAAAAAGACATTCCATATCTTATTGACAGAATTCATCAAATGTAAAATATAAATGAAAAAAATGCATGAAACAGTGGCTCAAAGGGGTTAATTATTTTTGACAATACACAGCATACTGTGCTGCAACACAAAGTGAAAGCATGAAAAATCACATTCATTAGAAACAAGCACACGCCCACAAACACACACACATGCACACACACCGAGACCTGAACCGCATTGTTTCCTGAACAAACTACATAAGTGTATTATTGCATGATATAGCCTGCAGCGGTGCCCATTACCATAATAATTCATGATGGTAATTTTCTGTGTTTTCCTATATGGTTTCACTGTCAGTGTTATGCTTTTGCAAGACAGACTACAGACACAGAAACACACTTTATAGTCCTCTCTGCATTTATCCTAATGTCTCTCCTGTCCTTTCTTAGCTCCATTATCATTTATATTGTCACACACTGTGACCTTTGACCTTCAACCTTCAGATAATACTGAAAGGTTATTCATTAAATGCTTTAATTACTGAATTTGCCCTATATTCTGCTATAATTTCCTGAAAAGGATTATTATTATTAATGATATTAATGTTTTTTTGATAATTAAAAGCTTGCAGTTCACCTTTTTAGAGACATGCAGCGGAGTACAACAGGGAATCTCATCCAGAAAGCTCTCATTCAGCCTTGTCTTACAAGTGTCTTCTATTTATTTGGCATAAACAGAGACCCCAATACAAGAACAAAGAATGGTGCGTCTTGCTTACATGGATTGTGCTGTCTTTTCTTTTATATCACAGAAATTCCTTTTTTCCCCAAAATAAAACTAAAGTAATTCTACTCATTACATACAAAACATCACATATTCCCTGCACACAGATGAGCCAAAACATACATATTAATAATATACTGTTGGTCCTTTGAGTTCCACTACAGCAGCACAACAACTCCAACTTCCTGAAGCCTGAACCTCTGAAGGTAGCCTGTGGTCATATGGTGCCAACATTCTAGCAGTAGATCTTTAAAGTAAGTGTTCTTACTTTTTATATATTTTCATATCAATTTAAAAGAAGCTATACCGAATTAAATGAATTGCAAAATGTATGTTTTTTCTTTCTTTAAAAAAAACTATCTTACACAAGTAAATAGGTTTAAAAAGGGAGCAGAAGACAGAATGACTCACTCTGTAGACTGTCGCTTCATTCTTGCAAAAAATTGTAGCTTATTGTTAAAGTAGAGAGACTTTTTGACAGTTCTTTTTCACTATTAATGAGTAAAGAATTGCATTAGGTCCAATGTTTGTTTTATCAGTATGAGGGGGGCACACTGTGGTAAAATGTTATTTGCACAAGTTTCTAGCGAGTCCAGCAAGAGTGATTTGTTTGCAGAGAGTGAGTGTATCCTGCAATGTGAAAAAACAGGTGGCTTTTGGACAGAATTAGAAATGGAGTTTGTTGTGTTTGTTACAGCAGCAGTGCTCTTGGTTCTGGAAGGATCCTGAGGAATATATACCTTTCAGTCGTGCTTCAATTTTAGTTCAGGAAGTTGGACTACAATATAAGCTAAGCTAAGCTAAGCTAAGATAAGATAAGATAAGATGAGATGAGATGAGATGAGATGAGATGAGATGAGATGAGATGAGATGAGATGAGATGAGATGAGATAAGATATGTACAGATATGACATGGTGAATTTACATATGGATATGTATTATATATAAATTAACTGATTCAAGTAATTCATAACACTGAAAAGAACTGCTTCACTACTGTTGTAGCCTACTAGGAGTTGTTACTTCATTCTTTTTTTCCAGTTTACATCCAGTTAAAGCCTTGTAGGAGATAATAATCTATGACCACATGAACCATGTCCATCTCCATTACTTGATGCAGGTTTTTATATGCATTATTGCTCATTTGTTTTGCTATAACTATCACAGATACTGTACGCCTTTATTTGTTAAGCAGATAAGCAGAGGACATATCTGTACCCCTGAAAGTAAAAAGAATACAACCGATATGAAAATGTATGTTATTTAATTTACCGCAGAATAGTTTGTAATGTGAGTCAAAATGCAAGCACACATGTATATTTTATTACATTATATTTTAACCCCTAAATGTGGAGTTACATTAAGCCAAACCGTGTCTATTGTTATTCAGCTCACATCAGGTATGTGTGTGTTTAGCGTGTCGATGTGTGTGTGTGTGTTGCGCGCGCGTGTGTTTTTTGTGTGTGCCAGATAGCATGTAATGAATTCATTAGCCAGCATTTATTAACTGGTCATTTGCATAAGGCTACAAAGACGAAGCTGGGCAGCCAACAGAGATTTGATTTGCATGAAAAGAGGACCTCATGCGTGTGTGTGTGTGTGTGTGTGTGTGTGTGTGTGTGTGCGCGTGTGTGTGTGTCTGTTGACACTAGGGGGGTGCCTCCAGCAGCTGCTGTGCTACTGGCTTTCGGCGCTGATATTTATTGTCTCAGACAGCCCGACAATCTCATATAGGCCTGTTTCATGAGCGGCGTCCATGAGGCGTCTGTGTTGTCAAGACACATTTACAGTAAAGACCCTGACTCTGAAATTAAAATTACCAAAGGGTAAGGTTTGCAGCACATTAGCAGGCAAAGCTAAAACAGTGACAGTGCACTACAGTATCTGATCTTTAAGCCGCAGTGAAAACACTAATACATAACTCATGAGGTGAGGCTGTTGTAGGAACCCAGCAACAGTCGCACGGCGTATCGCATTATGCTGTAGCCTTTGGGGACCCTACATAATGCAGTTATGTGACAAAGCTAGTGCACGTCAGCCACAGGCTGGCTTCAGCTCGCTTGACAGTGGCCATGGAGAGGAAAAAGTGAGAAGCATGTTATCTCCTATAGCACCTAGCTCCTCTATCTCATATTTAAACCCCTCATTATTCATGGTCATCTCAGATTAGGACAGAGTTTTTGAGAGCTGGCAGGCCCCCACAGGGGAGGGGCCGGTCTGCCGTGTGGGGGGTCCGGCGAGTCCAGGGAGAGAAGGAGGGAAGAACTGAGTGGCCTCCGAGGCCCAATGTCAGCTCGCTCCTCTGGTGAAGAAAAGGTGCTTAATGGCCCTTCCAAGTGATTGATGATTGGGCCCGGTGCAGAGGTAGGATGCAGCCATCGGTAGACAATGCGAGACTTGGCTTGGATAATCAATTTATGTCAATGGGAAAGAAGACAGAATGCAGGAATTCCCAGTGTGGAAGGAGGTGAATGTCTGGAAACAAAATAGCAGTTACAGTTAATGATTGTGTTAGGAGACGCCAGTGAGGACATAAATCACACTTCCTCTCACACAGGGCGCCATAAGCTTGCATTCAACTACTCATACATATGATATTTTCTCGCACTTATACACTATTTCCACACAAAATTGGACTTGTACTCTATTTTGACTCTTATAATGCTCTGCAAATGTAGTACAGGGTAGAATAAAAATATATTTAAAGTTTCCATACACAAGATTATGAACAGTAATATAGCAGCAAACAACTATCTGCTATATACAGATATAGTGGAGAAATGGTGTCTTTAGGAGAGAATGAAGTGTGTTGTAATCTTAGCATCTTTGTTCTATGTTTTGGCAGTCAGTCTGGCCATGGATGCATGTTAGTGCATGTGAGTCCCTCCCATTGAAACTGGTGGGCTTTATCGAATCTATAAACAGAGTAATTTCCTAAACAGCGAATGTCTGGGGCATTCAGACGGTGCACGAAAAACCAAGCTCAGTGCAAGAGTCTCGACAGACGCGAGCAGAGAAGGTGCGACAGGTGAGGTGAAGATAAATAAACAAAAACACGGCTAATTAGTGTCATTTACAATGCTAGCATGGGCTAATGGTTGTGGCTGGACACAACCTTTCTGGTTGTAAATGAAACGTGAAGGGAAGGGGGGAGATTTGGCCGACGCACATGCTTGCGTTGATTTGAGTGTTTTATACAGCACCTTTTAATAAGGTTTAATACAAGTACAACCTTTTATTTCTGTAGCTCTGGCGATCTATTTTACTTGCATGATAACATAGCGGGCTGCACGGTGGCTTGGTTGTTAGCACCGTCGCCTCACAGCTAGAAGATGCCTGGTTCGCGTCCTGGCCTGGGCCTAGGATCTCTCTGTGTGGAGTTTGCATGTTCTCCCTGTGTAGTGTGGGTTTTCACTGGGTTCTCTGGCTTCCCCCCACAGTCCAAAAACATGCTGAGGTTAATTGGTGGTTCTAAATAGTCCGTAGGTGTGAATGTGAGTGTGCTTGGTTGTCTGATTTTCTATGTGTCCCCTATCCCCTATCCAGCCCCCCGCGACCCTACAGAGGATTAAGCGGTGTATAGATAAAGGATGGATAGTGGATAACATAGCATTCACTAGGTTGTTTGCTGAGATCTGGGAATGCACTGACATTTCCAATTTACACCCTCCCAGGGAACCAAATGCCCTTGAAAACATGTAGTTTTTAATAGGATCACAGTAAGCTGATTGGGAAGCCCAATTTTACCTGCCAACCAGTCTACCTTTCTTAATAAAAACACAGATACACCTTGCTTGCACATTCAGTGATTCTCTTCCACAAAGAAGAAGCAATTTAAATATGTATTATTCTGTAGACAGAAGAAGAGAGCAAAGATGCTTGTTTTCACCGCGCTGAACAAGAACAAGAGAAGCAATAATGCACACTAGACTCTTCTTCTTTCTTCCTAATGAAAAGCAAACTGTACAATTTGGAAACTGCAATTATATTCAGGCCAGGTAACCAGGCAGCTGTGGGACTGATTACAACCATGTCAGATTTGATCTGTCTTGTCTCTTTATAAAATGTGTGTGCAAGAGAGTGTGTGTGTGTGTGTATATTGGTTAAGGAGGATATTTCTCAGCTATTTTGTCTCAGTGGAAAATGATTTCAGTGGCACCATCAGAGCTTGTGGAGCATGCCGTGTTTAAGCACTAAACTACATTATTACTCCGGAATCAAAGTGTCCTAATTAGAGATGGATGTTGGGGTTTGCGGCAGCACTTGGTGTGTATATTCACATATGTGTGCATGTTACCAGTCCTTATGCGCGTTCCCATGTGCATGTGATTTGGAAGGTTGCAGGTTGGCAAAATAAATCAATCTGACTATAAAATTAAATCAGAGATAAAGCGCACATGATAGATGCCAATATTTCTCAGTTTGATAAATTATATATACCATCCATTTTCTTCATGTGGTTTCAGCTTTTCTAGCAGGTGCATACTTTTTCTTTTTCTGCAAAAGCTTTCCTTTCACTGCAGGGTACTGATTCATTTTTTTGCTCATTCATATAAGGCACGGTCTCACACATTCAGTTGTGTGGTTGGATACCTGGTGTATGACTCATTCACTTGTACTGTACTTTCTACCAACTGTGCAGGATGTGCACTTCTTTATATCCTACTTCAAAAGACTGACATCACCAGAGAGCAAGTTATTCATGTTTGCCTGACAAGTGACCTGTTATGCTTTTGGGAAATGGAGTTCTTAGTCAGAAGTGATGGTCGCGGGACATTGTTAAGGTACACGTTGTACTTGAACTCCAAGTCCACTTCTATTGAAGCTGATAAGATCATTTTGCACACCAATGACCACATATGTGCATTGCTTTTCCAACAGAAACACTGGTGCATTTTGAAATAAAATGAACTCCATCTCCATGTTTTCTAAAAACGGCCTATTGTTTGTTTGGCATAATGCTCCTCTGAATTTCATGCAGTTTTGTTGAACAGAAAGCTACACCGTACCTTTATCTACCTCATTACTAGTCCCTTGAAAGCAAATTATGGAAGTCTTCTAGTTATTCCTTTATCTGAACTGAGAGCTAATGGTATGAGCGGTACACCGATCAGGCATAACATTATGACCACCTGCCTAATATTGTGTTGGTCCCCCTTATGTGCTCAAAAATGCTCTGAACCATTGGGCATGGACAAGAGGACCTCTATGGGGGTCTGGCACCAGGATGTTGGCAGTGGATCCTTTGGGTACTCTGGCTTGTGCAGTGGGGCCTCTGTCAATCAAACTTGTTCCACTGCATCCTGTTGATGCTTGATCAGAATGGGGTCTAGGAAGTTTGGAGGTCAGTGTGTGTGGAGTGTGCTTGTTCTGGGACAATGTTTATTTGGGTGTTTAAGTCTTATCAACATGGTACCAAAATGATCTATGTTATTCACTTCACCTGTCAGTGGTCATAATGTTATGCCTGACCGGTGTATGTCCTGTTTTTTTCAGGGGATTTTAGGGAACTTTTGTTTCAGTTTTGTGCTCTTGTTGGTGGAAAAAACAAAAGTCATAGTCGAGTGTAGTCGATGCACAAATGCATTGTTCGCCCTTCGGGTTCGACCCAACCTTTCACCCAATCCACATTCAACCTACACATAGTGTCATTGCTGAGGGGTGACATGCTTTTGGCTCGTTTGAGCAGTTGAATTCCCATCATCCTAAAGTCTGCACAGAGTAATGCATATGACACTAATATGAACCCATAAATCCATTTCGAAGACTGGTCGGACGACCTCTAGAAGTGGCTTTCTGACTTGGCTGTATGTTTGACGTCTTTACTGACTAGCCTCAGAGCTTGTCAGACTGTTTGTCGCTTCAGAATCAATAAATTGGCTGAATATACTACTGTATGCTCCAGGAAAAGTAGCTGCAGTATACAATGAGCTCTTGAAAACTGTAGTGCAGTGAAAGGAATAACCTAGAGGTAGATACCTTACTCTCGGTCCAAAAACCTTTTAAGGGGAATATCTGTGTAGATGCTTGAGTAAAAAAAAAAAAAAAAACATATGCTTCTCGAACACACTGCTGGAGGCTTTGGTTGTAAAATAAAAATAAAACTGCGCAAAATTGGTATAATATCTGAATAATAATGTTTTTAAGTTTGTAATGAAACAAAAAAGCCAAATAGTTTACTGAGGAGAATGAAAACGCATAGAATAAGTCATCATCCAACATGCAAAACAGCTCCTATCTACTATCTCCATACATATGTCAAGAATATGTATAATAATATACTGGGTTTCTAATAAACAGCATGGAGTTGACATTAGCTCTAATGGAATTACAGTCATGTAAAAGCAATGTAACAGCAGCTCCAAGAGAATGTGAAGGAATAAACTGAAATAAATACTCCAGCCAGCTTGGTTGGTGTGTTTTTTCTGTTCTGACTAACTGTGTGTGGTGTCGGAAGCTTGGAGTGCATCTGTGTCGATGCATCCAAGGAGTTATTTTTGCTGCTTTTTGTCTCATCACTTACATTACACGGTTTTGCTGAGCAGACATAATTGTCTGCAAGCTCCAATCAGTTTCTGTGTTGATGTTTGATGTGAATATCATTAGTTCTGTTGCCCGGTGGGACTGATCTTGGGCTGGGGTTGGTCGAGCTGGACCAATGATAGAACAGGGACAGGGTGATAACAAGAACTTGCTGGCATGCCGCGGAAAGGAAGTCATCAGAATTTGGCTGCATTAATGTCACCAAAGAGAGCAAACAGTATCTGGCTGGTTGTGAATCCTGGCAACAGAAGCATGCAATGGACCGATTCCAACCCGGTTTTACCTTGTTAGTGTGGAGAAATGTGGATGAGCCGCTTTTGTAAGACACACGTCTGTGTGTTTTTTGAAGTTGTTTAGTCACTTGCTTTTTAGGGAATATTGTGTATTTGTAGTGGCTTGTCTGCAGGTGTATTGTACACTCTGACTGTTTGGATTGGGAGGAGAATTTGGCTCGGGTATCTGCTGTAGCTGGCGGGTTTAACTAATATTTTCCCTCGGATTGCTTTAAGGAGATTGCTTGTATGAAGATTCATATTATTTGTTTTGTTTTGTGTGCAGCAAGTGAGACGCTGCCTTGTTTTTTTTTTGTGAGTTCCCATTTTTATTCCCCCTATTTTAAGTTTGGGTTTGTTTGCCTGCCACCCATTATGCACTGTTGGCTGAGCTTTGATTAACCCTCTGAACCCCAAGCAGTTTCTGGGTGTTTTTAATCTCTAGTCTAATTTTCTTTTTCCAGAAATATAAATTCTGCACCTCTATGGAAACAGCACAGCCATAGCTTATAATCAAATAGTCTTTTCTGCAGTTTAACACAGTAATAATGTTATAAAACATTCAGGAATTTTAATATCAGGTACAGTGACCAACATTGGAAAGAAAATGGTGGCTCTACATATTATAGATATTTTGCAACTCATGTTTCTGATTTGTTTCCAAACGTGTCTGATGTCTGCTCTCCGTAAGCACAGCCTACAGTTAAATCCAGTTCAGCCAAATTAGTCCCCGAATCTTTGTCATGTATCTGTCGCAGCTGTGCCCATTATGGTGCCTTTGTCACTCAGAGGAAACTAGATTTTTTGGTTGTTTTTTATAGAATGTGATTATTGCAAACTGTTTAGTTATGGCCATTTTTAAAATGAGATGTCGAATAATGTGCTTTGATTAAATATTGCAATTGATTTTCCTGACATGAATGCATGCCACAGATGATTAGTTTGATTCTGGCTGTTTTTAGTCCGTGGCAATCGTAAATGGCATTTCTTCTAAAGATAACATGCCATTCAAATCCGCCAACCGGTTTTGGGATTCAGAAGGTTATAGGTCATGAACACCAGAGGTAACAAAGGCTGACAGGATAGATGTATCTGTTCCACCTACAAAATCATGTCTGTCCGTGCATTACAGATGCTGATAGGCATTTCTCATCCCTGTACCTATTTATTGCAGCGTTGCAACATTATGCAGATGACATTAGGTTATCAGTTGGGCAGATTGTGAAGTCCTCCTGACTGTACTGGTTATTTAATGAATTTTGTTTTGAGTCCATTACTAGATTCACAAACCACTTGTTACTGTCCCTTGATCTTGTTTCTGTCTGTTTAAATAACCACAAAACACTTCTATTAGAGGATGCTAAGTCCATGAAACATACAGCATCTTGAACGGAATAATATTGAGTGAAATACAAGTTAGACAATATTTTGACAGTTTTGTTTTCTTTAAATAATAAATGCAGCTAAGAACTACAGGTTTTAGCTTCATTTAGCTTCAAGGTTTTGACAGAAACACACTAAGCTATAGTCTTGTTAGCTAAATGCGCTAGTTTTAAATATCATTATTCATTATTATTCCTTTTTCTAAAGTTTATTTTCCTGCATTATATTGTGTAAAAACAGTTAATACCAGCGCTTATTATACGGCAATACTGATCAGGTCAATATCAGCCACCCGATATTGTCGACTGACTGATATACCGTTCAGGCTTTAATTTGAATATCTAGATTGAACTTCTTTGTCTCCATGAAACCATCTCTCCTCAACCCAAATGTCAAAAGCAGAAACTTTGTAATCTGACAACGAAGAGTTTGGCTGTGGCAAACATTTCAGAAGTCACGAGTTACTTGCTAAGTTTCTTATGCTCTACATAAAAATATATAGACTTCTAGTGGCTCTTGATCAAGGCTGAATCTGAATGAATATCAGTCCTGGTTAATAATTCATATTACTACTAGCTGTGACACCACAGAATAAAGGGGAGAAAGCACTAAAGAATGCCAACAAAGCCACAGTCCTACTGAAAATTTTAACAGAACCATGCAAATTTGATTGCCTAAAAGTGACAAAAAGTCTCTGATACAGTAGCTGTCTCGTTTTCTTCATGATTTACCAGACTTCATCACGCGAAAAACAAATCACACCACGTCTGTAAACCGTTTACACATCAGATTTGACTTGGATAATGTGTTTAAAGATCAACTCCATTATCAGCTTAGAGACACAGACATTGTTCTGTTTTTACAGGCTCAATTTTTTTGATTCAGACTCGCAGCGTCGATTTTTCAATTTGCAGTTCCGTCCTCTGACAGTCTGTAAGCCCTCACAACATCAGGACTGGGAGCGAACAGCTCGATCGCTGCAAACTAACAGACTCTTACAAACTTACCGCAACACAAAGACAGACACACAAAGACGCCACATATCGTAATACACACAGGCCCACACGGATGTATGCTCACGCTCACACATACACGGTGTAAATGTCACTGAAGAACGCAATCTGTTCCTTCCTCTCAGCAGCAGCACCAGCAGCATGATGCAGGGTCTATTTTCCCAATGCCAGCTGAGAGAGGAAGATATTAAAAAAGGCATTGGGAGAAACAATTTACACACACCCATAAATTAATGTGGCTAAGGTGCATTTTTAATATCTGAAAGGGGGACCAGGAGGAAGGATCGGTGTCACAAATATGATTCTCTGTCTCGTCAGATGGGACTGGGAGAAACTTTAAACCCCAAAAGCTACATGTCACCAAGTTAAGGGAGGTGCAGCATGCTGGGGTCTGTCCCAGTGCCAACATTTGGGGTGTTTAATGCTTAAGTGCCAGCTGTTATGAAGGCAAATGTGTGAAGAATACCAGCATCCTAAACGTAGAACCCACAATTAATCCCCAGTTATCCTAACGTTAATAAATACTGCAAAAAAGTGGTATTTACACCAAAGGGAACCCCACAATTGGTCACAGTCTGCTGCAGCTTAGTCGGTTTCCATAGGCATCTTCTAAATACGGCCCTGTTTCCAAAAAGGTTGTGTGAAATTTAAATATAAGCAGAATGCAATGATTTGCAAAATGATTTAGTTGAAAATACTGAAACTGAGGAAATGTTTCATTCTTTGAAAAAAAAAATAAATCCTTGTTTTGAATTTGATATAAAAACAATTAGACAAGGGCATGTTTACCACTGTGTTGCATCACCTTTTCTTTTACCAACGCTATGTGAGAGTTTAAGGATTGAGGAGACCAGTTGCTGTTGTTGTGAAAGAGAAAAGTTTAGCCATTTTTTGCATTATAGGATATAAGCTGCTCAACAGTCATGTTTTTTGGTTCACTTTTACTACTGAGCCACATCGATCAGGCATAACATTATGACCACCTGCCTAATTGGTCCCCCTTATGTGGTCCAAAATGCTCTGAACCATTGAGCATGGACAAGAGGACCTCTCAGGGTGTCCTATGGGGTCTGGCACCAGGACGTTGGCAGTGGATCCTTTGGGTACTCTAGCTTGTGCAGTGGGGCCTCTGTCAATCAAACTTGTTCCACTGCATCCTGTTGATGCTTGATCAGAATGGGGTCTAGGAAGTTTGGAGGTCAAATCAACATCTTGGGCGATTGTCATGTTCCTCAAGATGTTCCTGATTGTTTGATGTTTTTGCCATGTGGTGGGGTGCATTTTCCTGCGGGGGTAGGCCAGTGACATTTGGGATTTCCATTTGCATTAGGGAGTGTGCTTGTTCTGGGACAATGTTTATTTGGGTGTCTAAGTCTCATCAACACGGATGCAAAAATCCAAGGTTTTCCAGCAGAACACCACATAGTACCAATATGATCAATGTTATTCACTTCACCTGTCAGTG
>OMNN01024428.1:0-23376 GCA_900302755.1 Chromis chromis
AAAAATAGACATTTGGTGTAACTCCACTCTTTAACCACTAGATGTCCCCACATGCCAACTATTGACCAAATGGTTTATTTTAAACACCATATTAAACTTCTTATCACTTCGAGTCGGATCATCACGTCTCGTATTCCACCCGCGTTTACAACAGAAAACTACCTGTTAAGCATGTACCAGCTACCATATTTTTTTTATCCCTACTCCTTCTATGTTCCGAAAAAGGTATCCCTATTGTATAACTTGAGATAGAAATTTCTAGACCTCTAATTGGTCCGAAACAACTCTCATCGCTGACCAACTATGTGTACGTATATAATCCACATGCCGTTACCGACAACTCGGCTAGCAAACTTTCATAAACTACACTGTGTAAAACAACAATTTTTCATAGCTTTTTCCAACTCTGACCTTATATTATTGTATGAACAAATTCCGAGTCACCCACTGCTTTGCCCACAGCAACACTGTGCGTGTGCAAAACGTTTTTGACTGAATTAGTAATTTGGACTGGAGGTTATCGGCCGAGAGGTTGGTTAATCGTCTTTTTGTTTCTTTTGGCCGGGGCCTCCAGTCTCCTTTTGTTCCTCCTTAGTTGTTTGGGATTTGGTTAACTTTTGGGTTTGCAAATAAAGCTTGTGGGTAAACCGTTACCTTTTGAGTTGGCGTCCTTATTGAGATGTTGCAGTCTCCTGCCCCTATCGAGCTTTTTGTTTGTATATTGTGAGAGGTGGTCGTTGTAACGGCCTCCACACAACCAGTCATTTCGGCATTTAGAAAGAAAAACTTAAAGGACTTGCTCATCAGAGCGCCATTCACAACACAGGCACACACGCCAGACATACACCAGTTCCACTTCAAAGTACTCACCTACGTCCGTAACACACACGCAGCAATGGGGGTGCCGATCATCCAACAGTTCAACCCGCACAGCACCCCCCTGGTCCAGACACACCCGGTCGACAGTCTGGTCATCGCTGGCCTCCACACTTATCCCTCATGGATGGGGGGCCAACGTAAAAGACAAGAAAAACTATGGATCCAAAAACTGAAAACCCAGGTTCCGCTTGGGCTGAATGCAGCATAAAAAGTAGAAAGTATGAAAAAATAAAAGGTCTTCTTTCAAAAAAACTCCTTCCTCTCTGTCTGGTCAATCACCTGAGTGTCCTCAGGGAATGGCGGTTTTCCAGCGCCACTTTAAGTAGTGTATTTTTTCTCCTCTGGTGTTTTTTGCATTTTGTGTTTGGGTACTTGGTCTGTTTGTCTTCCCCGATTGGCTCCGACACCCCCCGTGACAGACAGTTTTACCTTTTGCCCAAGATTCCAAATTAATGATATATATTTTTCTGCTTGCCAAAATGCCCTACTTGTTTAGCAGCTAATGCAATGAACCTTCTAAAGATTTAATAGCATACTATTTGACCTCTGTTTCATACTGCAGACTCCAATTTATAAAATGATTTGTGGCAAATAAATAAATATTTATTGACGTGCTGTTTCAAATTAGAAAAATGGAGAAGTCTTTCTCCTTTTGAAGAATAGAAGTTGTCAAGCAATGCCCTGCAGTTCAAGACCTCATCGAAACTCGGGTAAATCCATTTCTTGTTTTTCATCCCAAAGATTTTCAATGGGGTTAAGGTCTGGACTCTCAATTTGAGCCCGATGAATCCTGGCATTGTCATCTTGGAATATGCCCGTGCCATTAGGGAAGAAAAAATCCATTGATGGAATAACCTGGTCATTCATTAGTGGTTTTCTTACGGCTACACAGCTGTTCAATCCCAATCCCTTGAGTTCCCTTCGCATGGTGCGTGTGGAAACGCTCTTGCTTTCACTATTAAACATACTCCTGAGTTCTACTGTTGTTTTTCTTCGATTTGATTTGGTCAAACGTTTAAGTGATCGCCGATCACGATCATTCAGGATTTTTTTCCGACCACATTTCTTCCTGGAAGACGATGGTTCCCCACCATCCTTCCAGTTTTTAATAATGCGTTGGACAATTCTTAACCCAATTTTAGTAGTTTCTGCAATCTCCTTAAATGTTTTCTCTGCTTGATGCATGCCAATGATTTGACCCTTCTTAAACAGACTAACATCTTTTCCTCGACCACAGGATGTGTCTTTAGCCATGGTTGTTTAAGAAATGAGAAGTTACTCATTGCATCAGCTGGGGTTAAATAACTTGTTGCCAGCTGAAAGATAATCGCCCATGCAGTAATTATCCAATAGGAGGCTTGTACCTATTTGCTTAGTTAAATCCAGGTGGCGACTTTTATTTTGGCCAGGCAGTGTGGTTCTATGTGGTAAACAAAGGCAGTCATAGCAGTCTGTTCAAATTGAATGAAGAACAAATTTGTTGATGTGGTGGGATTGCAAATTAAGCCCAATGCAAAGACCAGGGGAAGCAAAGCAAAGTAAAGCAAAAAAAATATTTAAAATATTTCAACTTGTGTAAAAAAAAAAAAGTGTTCATCCTTTGGATTTGCAATAGGAAAATTGTGTGATCAGTTAAGGAAACACACACCAGCACACTCACATACATGCCATCTGATTGTCTCTACCTAACTTACAGCTATCGTCTGTACAGATGTTATATTTGTTGCTTGAGGCAAATAAATCCTTAAGGCCCAGCAGTCAAATTTCCATGAATTATCCATCCATCCATTATCTGTACATTATCTGTACGCCGCTTAATCCTCTGGAGGGTCGCGGGGGGGCTGGAGCCTATCCCAGCCAACTTAGGGCGAAGGCAGGGGACACCCTGGACAGGTCACCAGTCTATCACAGGGCTACACATACAAACAACCAAGAACACTCGCATTCACACCTATGGACAATTTAGAATCATCAGTTAACCTCAGCATGTTTTTGGACTGTGGGAGGAAGCCAGAGAACCCGGTTAAAACCCACGCTGCACAGGGAGAACATGCAAACTCCACACAGAAAGATCCCAGGCGTCCTAACCGGGACGCAAACTGGGGATCTTCTAGCTGTGAGGCAACGGTGCTCACAACCGAGCCACCGTGCAGCCCCAAAGTTGTAATATTGTGAACAAAACAATAAATAGTTGCATGAGGCTCCAACTCTTGCATAATTCATTTTCAACAGACAGCAACTGAAAATAGTAAACAAAGAAAAATAACTTACCTCTTCTGACTTGTTAGATTGAATGGCAAAATTGCCCATACTTAATACTGCAGGTGGGTCAAAGTTCCACGTTGTATAAATTTTCCAATTCAACATGTTCAAGGTAAAATATAGCAGGCTGTACCTGCAGGAAAATAGAAAGGTGTAATTTGACTTTATAATATGTAAGGTGTTGAATGATGCCTGGTAATGCAGGATACAAACGCATGATGCAGTGCACTCTCAGAAAATCACTGTGGCTATATTTCATAAAAAATTTCAGGGGAATATTTAAAATAGAGAAAGGCGATCCAGCACAAATATGAATGGCTGACTTTAAACACCTTAATGGTCCTCAGACCAGGACTTGGCAGTGACTGGAGTTATGAGTAATATCCGTCTGCAGGCAGCTAGTTCATTTAAGAGACGAGCAATAAATGGCTCATGTGAAGGGGGAGGAAAACTGTGCGGTTCATTTTAAACAAGGTATGGACTTGTCCATTTCCTTTGTTTTTGGGTTCCAGAATGGAAATCGTAAATAATAAATAATAGCCAATATTTTGTGGTTTCATATTTAGCAAGGCACAACAAGGGTGCACTAACAAATAATGGCAGAAAATAACTTGTAACAGAGTAACCAGATCCAGATTTTAGGTTAGAAGTTCATAGATGCCTCTTTTATTTGAAGCCCCACATTCCAACTTTGACCTTCTAATTGAACAACTCTACCCTCAAGCTGTTTAAAAGTCACCATGTTAGTACTAAACACATTCTTTAGCATGTCCTCTGCTGTGACACATTTTTAAACAGCATTTATCTATTTCTTTTTCAGACCCATGTAATCTCCATGTTTCCTTTTAAGCCAATCCTCATGTTTTCTCTAGCATTGCTTGTCCCAACCTTGGGAAAAAGCCTATTTCCTCCTGGTTCCAAGTTCTCCCACTGAGGGACGAAGTGTGTCCCTAAGTTCAAGCAGCACCCCGGGCAATGTAGCGGGGTGAGGAGAACAAGAGGTGGACCAGCGTCAGAGCCATGCTATACTAACCAGTGTGTGGGAGAAAATTGCAGGGTTAGTGACCTTACAGGGAAATAAGCAAGGCTTGAGAAAACACACAACAAACAGGGAGGCAGATCACAATCGTCTTCAGCTCATGGTCCTGATATATATTGTCTGTATGACCTGAAAAGGTCACAGCATGGGTTAGCATTTAGCTTTAGAGGCCAGTAGCTGTTTTCTATTTTAGCTTTCTTCTATAAAGGTGACAAATCGCATTTAGGTTTAAAGGAGCATAGACAACTACAGATAGCAATGTCATCATTACTGCTGGCTTCACTATAGCACATATTATACAAACATCACCATAATTATTACTGTAATAGTGTCAGTTGCAGTTACAACAATTATAAACTTATGTTTTCTGGTGTCTATGTGGAATTTACTGTGCTTCATTTGTTAGAATTATATATATGAAAAGTTGTATGGAAGTCACACGTTACTGGTTCTAAACCCTGCTCTTGAACATTGAAAAAGAACGCAATAAAAGATGAATTCCCTATTAAATAAAAGTTATGTTTATCACTCATTGCAGTACAAAATATAGCATTTTATTGTTTTAACCTTTTACTTAATGTAATGTGCAAAAATAGCAAAACAAAGCAGGATAGACAGTCTTCAAGGTAAGAAAACACTAAAGCAGATTGTTTACTAGTATGGCTTTAAAGGAAGCACATTCTGCACAGTGGCCCTGCTTCTTAGAAAAATGGTTGCATACTGCAAAATTTGACATATGAACAATCACTTGATAAATAACACTACTACTACATAACACTACATGTGAAAGTAAAACAGTAGAGAAGAAAAATATCTGTATTTTGATGCACAATGTGAATAATTCCCTATTAATGAAAGCAAAAGGGGTTCTAATTTGTTCAGTAACTTGCAACAAACTAGCCCCTACTTCTAAAAAATAATTTCCTGATTATGTGTAATCACTGACATCTTCAGGAGCTCTTTAGTGCGACAAACATAAACAGTTTCCTATCAGGGCAAAGGGACTGCAGTGCCACTTCCCTATAGTTCTTATACAAACCACATACACAATGGGAGGGACTGACCTGCACAGCGTGATGACATGTAAAATGTTCCCTACGGTACCTGCTCACGCTGCAGAGCTGAACAGCAGCCCTGATGGAAGCACACGGGAGGCCAAGTGAGCTCTGGGCAACTGGACAGCAAAGACATCAGCTGTAGGAATGGAATAGCAATTCTATTTTCCAAAATGACTGTAACAAGACTTTCTGAATACCGCATTAAGTTCATTTTGTAAATTACAGTCCCATTTAAAGTAAAGCAAGGTTTGTTTTCGGGTGTACCTACGTTGTGATCGACAAGTGTTCAGTCAGATCTACTCCTCACTCGTCATGTCTGCTTTAAAAAACAACAATAAGATGGTGACGGCCACATGGCAAACTTGAGGCTTCAAAAAGAGTGTTCACAAACCAAATATATTTAAAGTGGATCACAATGTATAAGAGGAACTTAATGCAGTTATTGTGGAAAATACAAATAGATGTCTGTATGGCACTACTACCCAGTAACAGATTAGCAAAGGAGATTTCATCAGTGTCTGGGCACAGAGTGTGAGTGAGGAGGACAGGGGTTGAAAGACAAATTTTGCCACAGGCCAGGATTAGACAGTAGTGTGATGGATGTTCTCCTGCTTCTAATGAAGCTCCTGCCTTGTATTAGCCCAGGGTGAAGGAAACAAAAAGGGAGGGAAGAGCAAGAGGCTGCAATAGGGGGCCAGGAGGAGAGAGTTATCTCATGCTAACTTAGTTAGCTGATAGGCTCCAGGGATACAGGAGGAGAAGGGTCAAGACCCCTACCAACGTCCCCCAAGGGACCAAGGCACAGAGAAGTCAACATTCCTGAGAAACTCTGAGACCTTCCTCCCCTAGAGAGATGGAAAGATGAGGGAAAGACTGATTGAAGGAGGAGACAGAGCACGCCTAAGAGAGAAAAAGAATGAGAGAACTTTGCATGTTCTTTCCATTTACCCTCCTCACAGAACAACGCATGCACAGACAGACACTTCTCTATGCATCCCATACATTTCACTTTTACAATGTCAGACATTGTTAGTGACTCATAAACTCACATTGACCTATGTACACTCATTCCTGTCATTATTTATGAAATATTTTTAGGCAAACTCCTAAAATAGTCTTTCTCCCCTCTCCTCCCCTTGGCTAAGTCATTTCCAGTGCAGTGGTGGCTGGCGCCTGCAGAAGTCTGAGGAGCAGGAGGAATTCTTACTAGCTGTTTGGCTCGGAGCCTTCGTCATAACGATAGAGCATGTCAGGTTTATCGCTTACATGTGCATGCAAAAACTATTTGCATAATCTGTACTTGTATTTGTCAAAAGACAATATGCGGACACATCTGAAGTATTTGGCAGCAGTGGTGCAGGGTTGAGATTCTCACACAAACCATAAGTGCAGAACACTGATAATCACATTATTCATCAACCTTGTCCAAGATGCTCATTCAGCTGATACTTTAGCTGAGCCTTGGGCTGCCTCTGCCTGGGATGTGAGTCATGTGTAAAATTTGTGGTGTCTAACAGAAATTAATGTTTTCAGTTTAATAATGTACTGTAGTTTCTTTAAGATTGCTTGTACATTAGATAAATAAGGATGAAACATTCCAAGCAGGGAATTAAAATGACCACAAGCCTTTCTTTTACGTATCAGTTGCAGCATGTGGAGTGCTTAAAGGAACTACTAAGGATGAATGAGGGCCAGACAGGCTTTGTAAACTGTGCACCCCTTATACTGCTGCCAGGACCTCGAGACACGGCACATTTTGACAATGTTTCAATTGATGCGCTGTAATGGCACTGTGACTGACCTCCCAGCTAAATCCACATCACTGCCCCTACTGTACAGAAAGCTCACAATACTGAAAGAAAATGAAATCTCTACTTCCTGTGGGTTTAGTGTTGTGAATTCATCCGAAATACTTGGGAAGAGTCCATATGGTGTAGTTGTTATAAAACTCACATTTCCAGTGAACATGTGTGCAGCATCATTTGTTCTTTAATGACAACAAGCAACTGTAGGCAGAGAAAAACAGATCAGAGAGGCAGAGCAGAATCACAAGGAAAGGTTGTTTTGGTTTCCAAGTCATTTCCCAATCCAGAGTGTGTAAGCACCAACAACAATGATTCCTGTCTGCCCTGCTCTGTGCAGCAGACATTATTTTGTCCCGTCTGTAAGCATTTGCCTTTCTTCATCAGATCTAATACAGTGGAGCTTTGACAGCCCTCATTCTGCTCTCAATCCCAGCTTGTCATCTGCATCCCGCTCTTGACAGCCCCCACTGCGGAACCCCCTCCAAACATGTAGGAATGTATGGGAATACAGCTTCTTGGAATGCCACTGGCAATCACTACCAGCCAACAAAGGAACATGAAGGCAGTCACGTGTCTTCACAAAACTCCAGACTAACCTTACTGCATTCTCAATCACTCATCGATAGCCCTTTTTACATTCAACTGTGGGTTGTGTGCATTGAGAGAAAGTAAATGTAGCATTGCCAGTAATGGCACAGGGCTGTCTCGCTGCTCTGAGTAAAAGCCATGCCCTCCAGAAACCCCTAGTCTGGGCTGAAACCCTCCAGGATCTGGCAGCGGTTGTTGGTGTGCTCAAGGGGTGGAAGGATATTCAAACTTTCATCGTTGGTTAAAAATAGGCTGCCCCTCTCTCAGACAAAAAAAGAGGGCCCTGCTAATAATCACAGCTCTGTACTGGCTGTCTGAAGCATCTGGTCTGAGAATGTGTCATTTTTTAGGAGGGGCCTGGGAAACTGTAGACACCACGCTTGCTGCCCAGAATAAGAACCATGGGAATGATTGAAGGGACCTTTTTTTGTGTGTGTGGGCCGCTGAACTACAACTAGCCCGTCTCCTGGACTGGACTGCCTGCCTTGCCGCCTCCCGGCTGCCCAGCCAGGCATAACTCACTCAGCGGATGGTTTGCCAGAAACAGATGATTTTATGGTAACACATAAATGGCTGGGGACATGATGAGGTCAGGGAACCATGGACATGGGAGAGATGTCCTCTCTCAAGGGTCAGACTGAAATCCCATATCACTTGGCAAGAGTGTTTAAGTGGTTTGTGACATGTTGAGGCAAATAGATTTACTACACTATTAAATCCATACATGTTTGCCCTATTTTTCCAAACATGTCCTTTAAACTTATAGCCAGTTTGACCTTCTGAATTAATAGTTTGACATTTTGAGAATTACACTTATTCACTTTCTTGCCAAAAGTTGTGAGAAGATGTGTACGATTCTCATATCTGTGTGTAAAATGGAGCCATTCAAAAAGTAGTCCTACATCCGCTTGAAAAACTGTTACATTTGTTTTTTTGAATTAGCAAACAAAATAAAAGCTGTAAATTACTGGAATTTGGTTGCTTGGTTACCACTGTCCAGGAGTTTGCCTGCCTGAGACCTTCAGGCAGAGTTTTACAGCTTTGGGCCATGAACACCAGAGGCCTGGTCACTTTTGGTGACTAGTTGAGAGTTTGAACCATCAGTAAGGTCCTGCTGGAGGATCTCAGGCGCAAAGGGAGTTAGCAGATCACAGGATTCTTAAAATCAGTTGTAAAACTGCAAGGATTTGTGTGATATGGTCACTTCTCTGATACCCCTTTTCCATGAAAAAGAACCACGTGCTAGTTCCAGAGCTGGTGCTTAGTTGGTGCTTGCTATGCACCAGTTTTTAGTACCTGGAGCCGGTGCTTAGGTGGTGGAAACACAAAGAACTGGTCCTAAGTCAGGCTCTGGCTCCGAACTAGCACTGGAACCTGCTCGATGGAAAAGGGGTATGTGTGTTAAAAACCTGGCAGCAGCATTTTCAACCAACTGCAGTCTTTGTATGTTTTCCTTGTTGATACCAGAATAAAGCACATTGCAATAGAATAGTCTGGAGGAGATGAGCGCATGCTTTTATGACCTTTTGATGTCCTTTTCTAAGTCTGAAGGGGAAAGGAATGACTATATCTTGGTTGGCTGTCTCAGCTGTGCAAAGCAGGACTGTAAAACTTTGGTTACCTGAGTATCAAAAACAACCCTTTCATTGCAGTACAGCATTTGATAACCCATCCTAACTCGAGGAGAGATTGTTTACGCTGTTAGTGCTGGGAACATGATATTAAAGATCCATCTCAAGTAGGTTACTTGCAGAACAATTAGTCTATGATTACTTAGTACAGTAATTATTGGTCAGTTAGTACAACTGATAGGGGTGTAAAATACACGAGCACACCCACGTCTGATTGAAAAGTTCAGTCTTGATGTGGTTTGGTTTCTTCTTAAACCAGTAAAGGAGAATGTACCATCAAATCGATATGTGACCCCAGCAATGAATACTTCCAGTCCGCTTAGTTTATGGATTTTATGTACTGGCCTATCAAAGTGTCAAAATACTTTAGTATTAAGTATTGCTCTATTATGTGGAATGTGACAGGTGTACTGGTGTGAAGTGTCTCAGGCTAAAATGTAGACTGCTATAAATCACCTGCCTGAGGAAGCAAAGTTGCTGCTGTCGTTAACTTGGCTAACAATTAGCCTTTATAACAGAGAGAGGTGTTCATGGGAGACAAACTGGTTAATGAGTGCTGTCAGACAAGGACTTGTCATGGAAAGCCTCTAGAATGCAACCTGAGAGAGGTGAAAACCATGATAGAGGAAAAACAGTTTCTGAGGTGGATAACCGTGATTTTTAACTTCTCTATCTTTCTCTGCTTCAATTCATCCTCAAGATATCTTGTAATATGTCGGAGCTTTAAACAAATTAAAGATCAAAATCTGTTTTTCTGAAAACAGTAACTACACCAGAACTCCTGGGTGTTAAATTTCCACCAGGAACAGGCCAGAAGGACAGAATTATATTAATCTGCAAGCTAACTCGCATCATGCACATGTCTCATTTGTTTTATTGTATCTCTCTCAGCCTGTAGATGCAGCAGCTTTTTAATACTTAATTTAAATTAAATCCAGTAGAAATCAGTCTCCACTCCTGTTTGCACGGAGATAAAGTTACAGGTGCTTGAATACACAAAATTTAAACTGTGTCATTCAATTTATTTTTGCAAAGATAACATCTTATATTCAAACCAGAGACTTTCCCCACCAGTTTGCAAACAGTTGTATCCAATAAACATGACTTGTTACGGCACTAATCAGTTATGACCTGTTCTCATAACTTTGGGTTTTCTATTTTGCTCTCTCATTCTGTGGTAGCGCCACAATAAGCAAGCAACAAACTGTGAGTGAGGCCCCTTTGATTTCTTTTAGGATTGTGGCCCCGCTGAGAATAAAGAACAGGAAGAAGCAGTGGCAGATTACGTCTCTGGAAGAAGAGGACAAAACTGAAGAATTAACAGAGACACAAACTGCAACTCCTGTCCTTAAACGCCTACCGACCGACAAGCATGAACACACTTACAGCTGTGGGACAAAATGTGACTAGTACAGGGCTTTTGTCACTCAGTTCTGGTTGCAAACATAAATAAAGTCAGTGTGACCAAAGACCTATATATGACAAATTCCTTATAACTACCCAGAACTATGCAGTAGGGTTAGAAGGAGTTAAGTGGGATTACAGCCAATTACATCATAATTAATGCCTTATTATGTTTTTTGGTGGAAGTAACACAAATTTTGGTCGAAGAAAATATGACGTTTTTGAGAACATTCATCCATCCATGCCTCCTATTTTCTTTCTCTCTTCTGTTTTATTCCACTTTGCTAACTGTAAATCAAACCACTGCTAAAAGAGAAGAAAACACATAAGTCTAGTGTATTGGCTGAGAGGCAGAATTTATTGTTATTACATCTTACCATGGTAAAACAGCTCTCAGCTCATATTTGTTAGCCCCAGTTTTTGTCCTGAAATTCAACTGTTGTCTTCAGTCATGTGTGTCAGTCCCGACTGACCTTTATTGCAATAGAAATAAATCACATATAAAGTCTAAATGTGTTACTCCATAGTTAGTGAATAACCACAAACAGAATTCACAGGACAGTGGATCTACAAACACAATTCTAGCGTCAACACAGTTTTGTGTTTAAAAACAAAACTATTTTCTTGTATTATTCCTTCACAGAAATATGGGAAATAATCCAGAAATTTTCAAACATAAATTCTGCACAGTTTAATCTACATTTTGGTTAAAGGGTTGAATATAAACTTTAACTTTGCAAATTGATTACCTTTCCCTGTTTCACTTCATTTTGGTTCGAGGTCAGAGAGATTGCAGTACAGTGGAGGAGCTCCCTATGTGTGTTTGCAATGTGCATGTATCCACTTACTACCAATCAAAGCTCTATTACTACTGCGTTTTAAGGCATTAGAGATGTCAACATTGTTAAGGCATGTGTATTGTTTTCTCAGTCAAGGAAAATTAGAAAATGAATTCCTCTGGGCTGAAGTGGAGTGTGTTCACAAGGGGGGGTCAGCGAGGGCGGAGTAAGAGCGTGGGTGTCTGTGTTGACGGAAGGTGGTGGTGGGCCGGGAGGGGGGATGCCAAATTGTGCACAGTCACTGGTAGATTATTTGCACTGAGACAGCTGAATTGTGGGAAAAGGGGAAGCATGGTGGCTCTGCCATTTGTTTTGCTTGTCGCAGCTTCTTACCCAGACATGCTGAGTACATACTGATTTAAGACACAAACGCTTTTCTATCAGATTATTCCAGAAGCCTGTGGCCCCAGTAAACTGCATGACTTTTTTAACAGGATATTGCAGGACAGGTATAAAAAGAAAAGCACATGAATTTAGTGGAAGCTTGGTATTTTTGTCTTGGCAAAAAAATGGTACATACTATAGCGTATTATGTTCACGATGTGTTCATATAGTGGTAACTATTGACCTTATACAAAGAAAGTCCTCTCTCTCTGCCTCCCCCTGCGTCCCCTCCTTTCTCCATTCCTGGCAAGGAAATGGCAGCTCAAGCACAGTTGAGAGCAGTTATGGCATTAGGACAACAGAGGCGTGGCTGGCCTTAAATGAGGGGACAAATTGTAGTGCAAGAAGGAGGGCCAGCAGCCAGCGGTGGCACATGGGAGGTGGCCCCCCGAGCGAGCTCAGCGGGGTCAAACCGGCCTCCCCGCCATGTGAACAGGAAAGGTGTGTGAACTTTTGCCTTGTCCCGCTCAGTCCATCATCCAGCAAATGGAGAACATCAGCCACACTGGGAGTGGAGGGGTTGGGTGGTGGGGGGAAGGTGAACACCTCACACAGGCTCCCTTTGTGCTGTGGGCAGGGGTTTGCGTTACTGTGGGGGGCAGCTGCGAACTGCAGTTAAGGACATGGTCAGGGTGTAATGGAGCAACACAAGGAGAAGGCCATACTGCTGGAACAATTACCACTTGGTCATTATCATGCTCAAACAGATTATCATCCATCTTCTTATTCCAAGGTAGTCAGTGGCTCCAATACAATACACTTTTTGTGAAATTCAGCAAATATCTCCTGCTTGTTGTTTGTTGCACTGAAATACACAACCCTGCTCTGGAAAAGGGATACAAAGCAATGTGAACCCATTCATGCAACAATATTCCAGCGTGTCTTTGTGCACCTTCAAGCTGAGTGATGATGAGGCCAAACTGGGAGCAATGGGGATGGTAAAATATGCTAACTGGCTAAACATCAACAGACTTTCTCCAGAATCACCAACTCCACCAGTAAGATGCCACCTGGTCTAACCAGACAAGCTAAAAGATGTGCCTTGGATTTAACCCACATCAACTGATATCCATTAGCAACAAGATGCACCATGAAAAATCTGCAATAAATATTGTGTTGCTTTCTGTGGGTTTGATGTTTCTACTTACAGCTGGTTCAAATCACATCTGTCTGATAGAGGTCAAACTGTTTGTGCTGATGACTTCAAGTTGAGTCCCAAGATGGATGATAAAAGTGTCTATATGTTTATATGTCATTTATTTCCAGGTGTCTTTTCAGATTAGACAAAGCGTCAGTCTAACTACTGATACAACATGGTAATTATATTGTTTCAAACAGGACCATCTCCTCTAAAACCTGTGTATCTTTTCACAGCTTCACTGTGAAGCACATGTGCAACAGATATTATTCATCATGGCTGTATTCCATGTAGCTGTTCCAGTAAAAAGGCCATACTGTGAAAGCTGGCTCACACTGCCTGGCTTTCTGGTAAATCTTGATGTAACAAGGCCACGATTAATGTTATTAATGACACCTGTGCTTTTCCTCCTACAACTGGTGAATAAGTAATCTTTTAGAGACTGCTAAACTCAACCCAAGCTGCTCAGTTATCTATTGTGAAAGTGTAAGTGAGCGTGTGTATTGAAGTATGTAATACATCCCATACGTTCTACAATGCAGTATGTAAATGCAAAGCTTAAAGACCCCCCTCCACTCCAGAATGTATTTTGACTATTGTTAAAAGAACACCATTACTGGTATATATATATCTTTTTAAATTGTTTCTTCTGCTGAAAGTGTCTATGCTCAGTCACAATCTGACTTTTGAAGTATATCATGTCATCTGGAAATGAATGGCTTGCATTGCACATATGAGAATAATCCTTAAGTGATATGGGAGACATGTATTCAACAAAATTGTTTGGATAATTCTGTCAAATATTTGTAACTAGTAAACTGAATTATTTTTATGCATTTTTTTTAACACGTCTGGGAGGGGTCTTTAATGAGTCATGGTATATATCTCACTCTGATTTGATGGATCATGTGCTTTAAGAGCTGTGGACCAGAGCTTCCTCCACAAAGAAACTTAAAGAGAGCATTGATCCACTGTCTCTCTGGCTAAAGTGCAGATGCAATGTTCGTTTCCATCTTTCTTCACTAATGCCTGCCCCTACTCACCTACACATGCCCTTAAATGCACAATCACATAGCAAACCAAACATTCCAATATTACTATCACTGTAGCTGACTCTATTCTGAGATCAGAGTAAATATAGCCAAACCAGGCTGCTCTGTTTCTTCCTGATGGGTGCTGAGTAGGAGTTCCAAAAGATTTAAAAGAACCTTTTAATAACAGAATATTTTAAGATATGTTTATAATTCTAGAATTGACGATGATTTTTCCGTGGATTTTCTCCAATGTGGCTGGTTTAGTTGGCGCTGTTAAATTCAAATGCTAACATTGGACTCCAGCTAAACTGCCATTAGCAGCAATATTCAGTCAAATGAAAGCCAATTCATTCATCCTTTTTTCTTGGTGTATTAGGGTTAGGGTTAGGATTGGGGTTACACATTATACTAAGCAAGGCCAAAAAACAAACAAACTTGAAAAAAGTTATGTTAATTTTTGTGATTGAAAAAATGTTAAATTAATAGCAATATAAATCTTTAAATCATTGTCTTTGTCAGTTCTCTTTAAAAAGAAAATCTTACTGCACACTTTCACCACTCTGGATTTGTGAAATAGTCATGTAATCTAATTAAGATGTCACTGAGTGGACAGAATATTGAAGAGAAAAAGCCACAGATTTTGTCAATCTCTACGATTGATTTAATTAACTGCAAATCTCTTGCTGTGACCCCTGTAATCCTGTTTTTTTGCCTTTTTTCACCCGGTAAAAATTAAAGTTTAACTATAAATAGAGGTGGATAATGCAGTTGACCCGAGGGGTTAATTCTCAGGCTTTTGGATGCTTTCATCCCCTGGAGGCCCTCAGTCCATGCTCTCCTCAGGTTACATTACCATGAACTCGAGAACCATCACAAGGAAATGAGTTCATATGGAGAAATGAAGCCAGGATTTGGTCTGCTCGGGCACCTTTGTAGGCACTCCCAAGATGAGAGGCCGGAACAGGCTGGGCCTAAGTCCTGATTAATTCCCTGATTCCACGCTACGTCATGAGGTCAGTGGGAATTCAAATAAAGAGAGAAACTGTGGAATAAAAGGAGAGAATCACTGAAGGGACTACAGCAGACAGGATCGCTCTGTTAGAATGTGTAGTAGCTTTCTTGTTTCAACACCTGTCAGAAAGACCGACAAACATACGTGTGAGAAGAGAGACACTTAAATGAAATATCTCAATTAATACCAGATGAAAGGGCTTGTTGAGTACAGCCGGTGTGAGCTTTGTCCCTGCATGCTGCACAGCCAGCAGTCTTTTCTGACTAATTGCTCCTTTACATAATCCTAAAATGTTTTTACATAATCTCAGATACTGTTTACACATGAAAACTCCTCAGGATTAGTGTTATAAAGTACCTCACAGTGCCAAGATAAATATACATCTTGAGCAAGGGACCCAACTATTTTAGCATCTATCTTTCTACATTTGTTCACCTAATCAAAATACAGTTGGATAAATAGATATATGTGGCCTGAGTACACATACAGAAGTCAAACAGCGGATGACATGTCAGTCGCTCTGCGCCTTTATTTCCACTATTTATTTGCTCATGTTGGTGACACTTAGAACCTGAGGCCACTGGATTTATGTCACATGAGTATAATAAATGCATCACGCTATAACGTGTTCACACACCATAAGCTACACAAACTCACAGTGTACAAACAAACACACGTGTGTGCACAGCTACAGTCACCCCAAATTATAAGTTAAAAAAACACTGATTGCCTGAGCAGCTGAGGTCTGGAAGCTCCATTGAAAGTGCTACTGCTGGACCTCCTGGGGTGCTGAGCTCTGGGAAAATTGCCACTGAAGATTTGTTACTGGGGGCATCAAGTAACACAACACATTCCAACTTCTTGGTAGGTGCGTTTTTATTGACCAAATTACTTAATAAAAACTTTTTTTTTAAATCAGCTGTTACTCTCATATTTGATGATGTTGAATGATGTTTTTTTGTTGTTTTACAGTTGCCCACTTTGCTTTTAACCAAAACACACAAAAACAAAAAAAAAGAGTAAAGAAATTTTAACAACAACTAAAAGAAAATGGGAAGAATATTAAAAATGTAAACACTATTTTGCAGTTCTTCACACCAAACTCAATAGTGTGTGTTTTCTTGATTACATCTTTTTATAGGATTATGCCACTCTTCATTCCAGTTTTCTTTCTGCAATTATAAATCATACCACTGATGGATATTTTCTAAAGCATGCTGTAGAGTTTATGATTTCTTTCCAACTTTAAAGGCCAGGCTTCCATTAATTTCTGTATAGTATTAAGAGAATATTGAAACATGCTACAGGTAGCTTATCCATTACATCAAGTCTGCATTATTATTGTTTTCTACGTGATGATAACAAAGGGTTTCAAGAGTCAGCTAACTGATTCATAAGAAAATGAATAGTGAACACTGATTTCCTGGAAGGAAGGAAAACTACAAAAAAGAGTATTGCTAGAAATAGTCAGCTAATTAATTATTTGATTTGTAGATTTGGTATTAAATGGTTGTTTGTCTTTATATATCAGTCCTATTGACAGGCGACTTGTCATAAGCGTACACTGCCTTTAGCCCATTGTCAGTTGGAATAGGCACCACCCTACTGCCACCCTCTAAAAAAACAAGTAGGTGTAATTGATATAGGAATGGATTAAAAATGCACTCTTAACTGATATATGGTGCCTTTACCAAGTATTCACAGCCCTTGGAAGTTTTCCACTTTGATTGCTTTTCAACATTAAATCATGGTCAATGTAATTTGGCTTCTTTGGCAAGAATTTGCCCCAAAAAAAGACTCTTTCATGTCAAAGTGAGAACAGATTTCTACAACGTCCTGTCAATTATTTAAATATCTAAAATGTAAAATGAGTGATAATACAACTATTCACACCTTTCTAGTCATTACCTGGTAGTACAGTACAGCACTGAGTCTGTGTGGATAGCCTTGCACATTTGGACACTGCAATGTTTAACAAGGGAAAATACTTCTAAAGGGGTGAGAATGAATCACTGTAGTACCTTAGGAAAAAAGAAGATAAAAAATGAAGGTAGTGTACTGGTAACCATCTTGTGATGGGATCGCACCAACCGGGATGTCTGTCAACAGTAGTCAGTATTCATGATTACATTATTAGACAAGCATGGGTCAGACCACACCTATCTTCAAACTCAAAAAGCCTTTATTTTGACCTCAACTACACACCTATAATGTTTATTGACTGCATCTTGCACAGTTGTGTTCATGTTAACAAATTCTGTAAAACTGCCTTCATAGGTGTCTCCAGGATGACATTTTGTCGTGATGAAACACATACAGTCACAAGTTGACAACAATACCAGCTAGGCTATTGCAGCTGGTAATAAATGGTCATAATAGCATTGATCTTACAGTTGTGATGCCTTTTCAACCACCAAACACCTTGGAAAGCCTGTAAGTTCTTGTCCCATTGCAGTGGGTTCCACATAAGTCCCTCACAATGTTTAGACCTGTCCTGAATCAGTCCTGCTCCGACTGCACATGCCCCCAAAGCCCCCCACTGCCTCAGAACCTCTAAACCCCCAGTGCATGCATTAATCTTGTACACCCGGGAGGGAAAAATACAGCAGCTGCCAATGCAGTCCCACCCAGCAAGCTGTGTCCCAGGAGTTCTACTAATTCCAAGGTCATGAGGATGCCTCCGCCCCTTTCCTCTCACCCTGTCTGCTTACCTCAGCTGCAAGGGAAGGAGAGGAAGTGAGAGGGAAAATGGTATATGGGGACAGAGAATGCTTTCCAAAGTAGCTCTGTCACACGGACATTTGGCTGTGAAGTGAGAAGTTCCCTCATCCAGCAGATCTGAGAGCACAGATTACTGAGGTGTGACGGGGCATGTATTTCTGGAGGTGGGAGGATAAGGGAGGCTCGGTGCTGTCCTCGGAGTTCTCTCCATCTTCAGTGATTGAATATTTCATTAGTGGCGCCTAGACCAGTACCAGACATTCCTAAATCTCCCTCCTCCTCAGTGACCCCTCTCAGGTGGCGGAGGCAAAAGACATGGCTTCTATTAATCTGATTCCACTGGAGACACAGAGGCTTGACCAAAATCTGCCTTGTTTTTGCAGATGTGTGAGGAAAAACCTGACCAAAAGAATTGTTTTTCTTGTTACTGTAGTTATAATTTTCAGTGTGCTTTATAATTAGCTGTGCCTTACAATTAATATTAGGAAGCATTTATACTACAAACATTTAATAAGCATGCAATATTTCAAATAATACACTTTAAGCAAAGAGAATGGATAAAGAGAAACAAAGTAGATGGTTCTTTTTGCCTAAATTAGCTTTAGAATAACATGAGATTTAAAAAAATATATATTCCCAGGTTCCTATTAATGCTGACAAGGTAAATTCAAAATGATTACCATTTTTTAATTGTTTTTACATGATTTTGGCCACTTTTTTAGTATGTGCCTTCAATATTTATTGGCCCCAAACAGGCAATGTAATATTATTGACTGGACAGATTTTGGCTAGGTGTAGCTAGCAATGCATGTATGACCACAACTCAGACTTTTACAGATCTCAGAACTAACCAGGAGTTAATCTTCACTTTTTCTGTTATTCCTATTATATGTGTAGCCTTGGGTTGAATGCAATATCCAACTTTTAAGTGGATAAATGTTTAATTACTTGCATCTTTTCATTATTCATGCCTCCACAGCCACTCTAAAACCCACTTATTATTTAGTATGAACATATTTTAAAGGTTTAGGGTTAGGGTGAGGGTCAACCCTACCTACCCTAGGTACCCTACTTTTTACAGATTAAAAATTTAAAATATGGACATTGCAGCACTGCAGGCTTTTTTTAAACCTAATCTCAGAATGCGGGCCTATTAGAATAAGAGACTTAAAACAAGAAGATTCCAAGTCGTTGCATTTTTTCTTTAAACTTTTTTTCTTTTTTACTTTTAGGACCCCCGCTAACAACTGTATGCTCACATGTCGCATGTTGTATGACTCACATACTTTGTTCTGCATGAGCGAAGTCTTTTAGCCCTGTTTTCTCAACACTTCTTTTCAGTACAGGAAACGTGTTGAAAGGATGCCCTCTTTGTGTTGGTTATAAGTAAGATAGTCGCTGTAATAAATAGCAACTTCTTTCAACACCATGAACTTTCTTGCCAACCTTGGGTGTGCAGTGAAATGTCAGACTTTGGACAGGGGTCATCCACTCCCTGTGTGAAGAAAATATTAGCCTCCAATTCTCATATAGCACAACAGAGCATTTCAAAATACTGAAAGTGAATGACAACAAGCTCATCACCTGTTTTAAGTCATGCATAGAGCAAGAGTGCGCTCAACATGTACTGTGGCTAAGCTTTTGTTTTACTAAGTAATCAGGTTTTCTTTTTGTCCCTTTGCCAACCCCATGTTTGATTCTAATTCAATCAGCAAGTCCATATGTTGCAACCTTTTTTTCTCTTTCCCGAATGGGGCCTATGAGGCTGTTGCATTAATCACCCCTTTAAGCCTGCTCTCCCACCAGTGTCCAACAGACTCATTAGCTGAACCAGAGATGTGGTAGTCATAAATCCTGTTGGGGGTAGGCAATGGTATGTGACAACCATGGGAGAAATTATCAGCTAGGTGATCCACAATGCGTGGAGTTACCTACAAGAGAGAGATGCAGGGACTGGGAGGGGTGAAAAAAGTTAGGTGTCAACAGGCCCCAGCATCCAGTCCTCAGTCCAGGTTGGTGGGTAGTGGGACCCTGACAGTGGGAGATGAATGGGAGGGAATTATCTACTCACTCGGCCAGATAATTGCTCCATTTGGCCCTGAGTTAGAGAATAGCTTCTAATTAGCTCCCTGCAGTCCCCTAGACCTTCACTCCTCCCCCAAAAGAAAACACTCTCACACATGTTGGAGGTTTAACCAACTGGGTCACTTTGATGACACCTAAAAAGTTGCAAACTCCTCAGCCAGTTGGCAGCATGTCTGATTTGAATGATTTTCCACTTTAAAAGAGAGAGAGGTCCATTGTTGTTTAACCCTGATTACCAATTTGGTGCCAGTTGGTTTTCACACCGTAGCTGTCCTATGTGAGTGAATGATTTACCGATCTGGACTGTCATCCATGTAAAGTTTTTTAGCTTTAGGGGTTTGAGATATGCCAATGACCATGGAGCAATTTTAGTGTTTGGTTACAAAGGCAAAATATGTGCAAAAAAACATTCATCACCTTATCTAATCATTAAAAAGATTAGCGTAGCGATATGCATCTATTGGATTTCTGTTGCAGAAATGGTTCATACCACTCTCAATATCTTTATGGTAAGTATAATCCTACACATTGAGCTTAGCTTAGCATAAAGACTGCAAACAAAGAGAAACAGTTGAGCTCTGCTAAACCATAAACAAAAATCTTCTTACCAGTCATCCTATAGCTCACTTATCACCCAGTTATATCCAGTGTTAGGGTCAGTACTCAAAAACAGCAATGTATTACACATTACTTGTTTATTTTCTAAAACGTAATGCATTACTTTACTTATTGTTCCCTGTACAAAGTAATCTGTTACACTTCTTGTTCCATCACTTTTACATTATTCCTCAATATCGCCTGAGATGTATTGTCAGTTAAGAATATAACATTAAACCCACATATGCCCACATACTATTAAAATCTCTATTCTAAGGAGGACATGCACAGGATCATTATTTTATTCTCTTTACAAAATATATTATCACAACAGCAAACCTTAAGAGCAGTTCATAGAAAAATGTGGGGAGAAGAAGGCTCAGTTGCATGTCTCAGACAATCAAGGTGGCACTGTCAGTAGACTGCAATGCCTCAGAATAAAATTAGCAGCTGTGACTGCTAGTGATTCTTTGAATTTAGGAACTGCAATGCACTACTTTGTAATGCATTACCCCTGGTTAATGAAAAACACTGGTTGCATGTTTAATCCATCTAAAATCAAAGTGTTAAAGTTGCAGGTTTTTGTTTTTTTACTGAGCCAGGCTTGCTACCCCACTGTTTTTGTCGTTATCTTAAGCTACCCTAATCTGCTAGCCATACAGTATCTTAACTTTAAATGTCTTATCTAACTTTCCATCAGAAAACAAACAAAGATATTTCCCCAAAATGTCAAACTCTTCCTTCTGTAAAATTCTCTGTCTGCCTGTCATTCAAAGTTAATCACTATAACATTGCACTGATTTGTGCTGTTGCTCTAACTAATGTCTGTGATTTCATGCACTTACTTTCCTGCTGAGCTACAGTATTAAGAAGAAAATTCACATCAAAGCAACTACATCAAATTTGAATGACCTTTTGGGCTGTTATCACCTTAACACTAATAAAGAGGTGGAGGACCCTCTCCACTGATTGACAGTTTTCACCATCAGTGGGAGGCCATTTACAGCTGAACTTCTCTAATTAGCATTCTGTTTATTTGTTCTCACAGTTCAAGAGCAACAAACCTCTCCCATTTCCTCCTGCTGCTGATAGGATCCATAAACCCAGCGTCCCATCAGTAGTCTGGCCTAGCAAGAACTCCATTTACACTGCAGCAAAGCTTTTGTCCAAAACTGCTGTGGGCTGTTCTGTAAATACAGCATGATTACCAAGCGCATCAAACATTTACCTTTGGTGAAAGTTGATGTGTGTACTTGTGTTGTGATATCAGATACCTTGCCACTCCCTTTTGCAAACATCAGATCTTGATTTAAAGACATTTAAACGCAGAAGAAATAAAAGTTGGGTCAGTTGGGACTACTGTGGAGAAGATAACCTCCAACATTGGCTGCAGTAGAAGGCGGTGACAGGTTTAGTGCACATGCCTTGTGTCCCTGAGAGTGGACTGCGGGGACCCTCTGACATGTGTAAGCCTGCAGAGAGTGGCCCTGCTCTGGGCTGCTGTTAGGGGTTGAGTGGGGTTAAAGTGGGTGATGATGGCTGGAAGGATAGAAGAGTCAGAAAGGGTTCAAAGCATCGTGATAACCACCTCAACAGCTTCTCCCGTTAGCCTCAGATGTGATGAGGACAGCAGGCCGCAGGAGGCACGACATGAATGTGACACTGTATGAAATGTAGATTTGTTATAGACTGAGTGGGCAGGTTAAGGGCCTGGTTATAGTCCCTTTGCAGATGTAGTTGTTCTTACTATACTGCTTTGTAGTTCGTTTGGAGGACACAGAGCATTGTGAAATTTATGTCACTTGGACCCTAGAAGACCCTTGTATGCTCATGGATGTGGAAAGTGTAGCACTAGCATGAGACATTATGAAACACTGGATGTAGGAGAGGTAAGACACCTCTGCCACTGCCACAATGGTTCCTCTCACAATGGTTAAAACAAGCATCAAGCTTCTCCACCTCACTTAGTATCCATGAACTATTCAGGGCAGCCTCAATTTCAGGTTCATATTTTCATATTATTGGAGATCCATCTCATCTGTCAACTGTTTGTTTGAAGTGATTCGAGATATCCCAATGTAACCACAGGAACTAAGGACTGTGGAGACTTCATTGGCAAATGGGTGGGGATAATGGGAAAGGCACCCTAGGAAAATAAACTGCAGCCGGTGATCCCTGTATGCAACACAATCCTTTCTCAAACTCCCCTGTTTATGGATGTTGGGATTTCTTTCTGCAAGTGTGACATATTTCTAACCCACGTCATACGACCGCTCATCGGAATAAAGGTGGTATTTATGTGGGGCAACGAGCAACAAAACACTTGTGAGAGCTGACACCATTGCATGATTTGTTGATTGAACAGACATGTTCAAGTGCAGGCAAACACACATACTCACCAACAGAGGCTAATTGATGGAGGTTCAGCAGTGGTCCTCAGAGACAATAGTATATCATTAAGTCATTAGTCATTAGTTTTGTTTGACAACCGGGGATTTATCACTTTCCCTTAGGAGGAAAGTTTGGGAGAATAAAAGTCAGGAGAATGGGATGGTTTACTATGCAGGTAGATAAGAAATGTGTAGTTAGCTGCAGTGATTATATATATTTTGTGAGTCAGATATCAAGAGCATGTGTAATATTCCAAAGTCGAACTTCAGCAGCATATAATCCAGGTTTGGTGACTTAAATACATATAAATCACCCCGTAAAGTCGGTATTGGTGAGTTGAGAATGTGTCACACATCACCTCTGGGAGAATGAGTGCAGCAGAGCCCAGCGAAGTGGATGGAGCTGATAAAGCTGGATTGTCTGGCTGTAATCAGAGCCAGATGTGGTCAGGCCTTCGCCACGGTGGTCCGACCACATCTGCTGTGTCAGGGGGAGGGGGCGAGAGGGGG